>RYZW01000524.1:1191-31408 GCA_004367215.1 Colletotrichum trifolii
TATAGTAGTTAGTAAATACCTATTATACTATAGATCTAGAGCTTTATATGCCTATATATAGGTATATAATATAATAATAATAACAACGAATACTAGGACCCTTTTATACCTATATAACAAGATTACGTATAGTATATATTACTTTCTAGATAAACTAATACTAATTAGTAGTTAACTTATTTGTTACTACTATACTATAGATTAGTAAGGTTTTTACGCGAGAAGAAATAATTATAAACTTTACCTAAAATCTATATAAAATAAGATTATGAATATTAACTTAGATACTTTATAGATATTACCTTTACCCTTATCCCTAGTAAAGTACTTTTAAATTAATATACTAACTTTATTCTACAGAATACTAAAAAAGTAAACTTAAATAATACTTTTTAGTATATACTAGAAAGTATTTAATAAATGTAATACCTTTTAGAGTCTTACTAGATACCTATAATATATAAGGTCTATAGTATCTTATACTTCTTATACTCGAGATATATATATAATATCTTAAAAACCCCTATATTTTCTTAAAGATTATCCCCTTTTTAAAAAGCCTTATACCCCTATTAATATATCTAAATTATACTTTAAACTAAATACTAAAATAAATCCTTATATAATAATAGCTTAAGTAACCCTAAATAGTAAATATATAATCCTAGACTAGTTTAAGTTATTTATTAATATAGATCTATTTAGAAAACTCTTTAAGATTAACTATAATAATTTTATATGAATAAATACTAGAGATATTACTATTCTTATAGTATTCTATATTTACTAAAATAAGTATATAAAAATCTATAAATATAAGCTTTTTAACTATTTTAAAGTAAATTTCAATAAGTAGCCTATAATAATATAGTATCTTGTTAATAAGTATGTAATCCGCTACTTCTAAGAATACTTCATTAACTATAAGATCAAAATCGATAAATTAGGGGAAAAAATCTATTTAGTACTATACTAACTTACTTAATACGAATACTTTACTTACTAAACTCTTAATAAGATTAATAAGATAAAGAAATAGACTTCAAATCTTAAGACTAACCTTGAAGACTACCTTAAATAGCTTAATAACCTCCTTGAAGTAAAAAACCTTAAAATACCCCCTAGTACGATTAAACCTAAAGCTAAAACTATAATAACTATAGTTAAAGCCTAGTTAATATTTAAAAACTTTATATAAGATACCTAACCCCCCCTACTACTTATATATAATATATAATACCTATTACTACTAGTAAAGCTACTAATCCCTAAGCTATATAATACAGAGACTTCCTACTAATAAGAAATGCACCAAAATAATAGTAATATATAATATCCCCTTCCTAAATATCCTTTATATACTTCCCCTATTCCCCTATTCAAAAACTTATTTACTAAATATATTATAGATTTCACAAAATTATATAATAAAAATATAAAATATAGTAGAAGTTTCTATAATATTCTCGAAACTAAAGTCTATATTATTATAACTATTATTTTAAACTTAATATACTATATTATATATAAGCTAGAATCTTCTCTATTATACAAAAAGACTAAACTTTTAATCTTTACTTTAATAACTTTATATACCTTAGCTAAAACCTCAACTTTAACTAGATAATTATATATATTCAGGAATACTTTAAAAATAAAAAAATCTATTAGATTTATTTCTCTAACTAGTAAAATACTATTTTTAGGAGTATAATAATTAACAATCCTAACTAGAATAAAAAAGAAATACTCGAGATATTTATTATAAAACTTACTAATTTCTAGAAGATATTTAAAGCTAACTAGTATACTAATAAAACTCTTTATAACTAGCTTATAAGTATATATTATAGTATACTAAAATACTAATTAGTATTTTTTAGCTTTATATTAATTTCCTAGAATCTTTATAACTAGTTATATTTAACTATAGATAATACTATAGTATTTTAAAAGTTATAATACTTTTAGAGTACTCTAGATAATAATAATATATTTAAAGAATAGTCTTAGACTAACTATATATATAATATACCTTGAAGTTATACTCGAAATTATAGCTATACCCCTAGCTACTCCTTACTACTTTAGAATAGATATTACTTTCCCCTAAAGTTTATATATACTTATAATAATAAGAAATATTATATATATAACAAAATAAATTATTAGTTAATAAAATATACCTTTAAAGAATAATATACTTTATATAATAAATATAAATTTACTATTAATCTAAAAGTATTTTCTATAGTAATATACTATACTTTTCTTACTAAATATAAAAATAATAATAACCTTCAGAATAATCTCAAATTACTTTTAAAAGATAATAAATATAAAGAGCTTATTACTTAGTATTAAATATAATATAACCTCGAGGACTATACCCCTATTACCCCTATAATATCTAATACCCTAAAATAGTTCTTTATATTATATTTCATAAATATCCTACTACTATAAATAGAAATAAAATTACTCGAATCCTCTAAGATTAAGTAGTACTATATATCTTTATTAAATCAAATACTACTACCCTTAAGATTACTAAGAATACAGATATAGCCCCTATATATACTTTTATATTTAAAAACTATTACTTAACTACTTTTTTAAAGGATTTTATTTAATTTAAATATTACTAACTTCTTAACTACTAAGTATTCCTAGTTTATAGTTCTTAAATAAATAGTTAACTTTTCTATAACCCTTATATTTCTATAAAGTAAACTAATTATAATCTACTTTAGTAATACTACCCTAATCATAATACTCAGAATAGTTAATATTCCTATACTACTTAGTATTATTATATTTTATATAGTATTATATAATACCCCTTTCTTATTCTACCTTATAGATATAAATTACCTCANACTTTAGTATAATATTTAATAATGTATATAACTAGCTTTACTAAAGTAAAAAAGATATACTTATTATTCGAAAATAGGGGTATCTATAAATACTCCTTAATAAGGAGAAAATACTTATTTCTACTTACTTTATAGAGTTAGAAATATAGAGACTCTACTATTAATTCAGATACCTAGCTATAGTATATTTCTATAATATCCTTACTAAAGTAAAATATCCTATTGAATACTATACTTTCAAAGCTCTTAAGTAGTACTACTACTAATACTGAATATATAATACTACCCCCTCCTACTTTTATTTCACTATATAAAAGATATTAAATTTAACTTTAAAGTTATTATTAATATTATCTATATTGATAACTACCCTATATTCTATATTATTAATACTACTATTGTATTTAATCCTACTTATTTCTTACTAAATATCTCAGCGAAAATAATATAAGAAACCTTTAAATTATACTAGATTAACTTTTACTAGGACCTTCCAGACTTTACTACTACTAATATAGGCATAATATTTTAATCTAAAAAGTTTAGATTAGAAGTAAAAACTATAAGATTAATAATTTAAATAGTACTTATTAAAGTATATAATAGTATTAGTAAAGTTAAATATTATTTATTATACTTTCCTCTACTAAATATATAAGACTTATTATAATAAAGTCCCTATAGTAACTTATGAAGTATTCCTTTAAATAGTATATAAAATAATTAATAATACTACTAAACTAAATAACCTTGTACCTATATTACTTATTTTTAGCATATACCTATACCTCACAGATAACTCTATTCCTTCCCCGGATATTATTACTTATACTTATATTATTTAGAAAGTAATAGAAGTAGTCTGCTATATTTATACTAAATATACTATTAATATAGCTTTAGTAATACGTAATAGCCCCGATATCTCACGTATAGCAACCTTTCTATTTTAATTTCTTATATATATATAATTAAAAAGAATATAATTAGTAAAACTTGTTTTATCTTATTATTACTTTTAATAAAATATATCTTCTTAAATTCTTTCAAAACTTTTAAGAGTTTCAAATAGTAGCTATAAAACTATATTTCAAAGATAACTAGGTACCCCTATTGATACTATTAATAGTAATATTACTAAGTACTAGTAGTTATATTATATATATCCTAGATCCTAATACTAGAAGTCTTACTAGAAATCTAATATTACTAAAACATTGTGATGAATAAATAATATAGTATATAGTCTGAAAGTAGGTTGTTGAAAGGTATATCTTCTTCTAACTAGAATAAAGTATCCGAATAATTAGGATTTAAAATATATATAAAGTAATTACTAGTACTTATATAATGAATAAATAACACGGTATATGGTCTGAAAGTAGGTTGTTGAAAGGTATATCTTCTTCTAACTAGAATAAAGTATCCGAATACGTTTAAATAGAACGGTTATGTCTTATATAAGCTACTAGAATCGAATAGTAGCTAGCAGAGTCGTACGGCAACCTTAGTACTATACGTATTCTCACAAAAATATATACTCCTATAGTAATATCCTAATTTTATTTATTATTATCCTTAAAAAGCTCTGGAATACTTATTAAATACTACTAAATACTATTATTATACATAATAGTAACTCTACTACTATTAGTAATAAGCCTTTATTTCCCCGAATTATTAATAATTTCCTTAATATACTTTTTAACCTTCTGAAACATAAGTCTATTACTATTCTAGCTTAGAAATTTAACTATTAGCTTTATTTTATAATATACCTTATAGCTAAAAAATAATTTGATATAGCTCTCTCTCTTACTCTCTACAAAAAAAGTATTATTATAATACTAGGTTTACTATTTAAGGAATTAATAAAAAAAGAAATTGAGAGTATTATTACTAATAATATTATTAAGATTATTAAGTTTAACTTTACTTTCTATAAAAGTTATAAATATTTCAAATTATATATTATTAATAAGATTAAGAATAAGGATATTAATAAAATATATAAGAAATCACACTTTATAATCTAGGATTTTAGAAGTAATAATAAGTTTAAAATATTAATATAATTACTAATGATCTAATAAAGTAACTAATAGTTAATTTAAGTTATAGTTTTAGCTTTTTTCTAGTATAAAAATATAATAATATACCTTTAAGATATTATTTAAACTTATATTTAAACGAAAATAGAACTTATAAGATATATTATAACTAATTTACTATCCTATTTCAAAAAATAATATTTTCTTAGCTCCGTAATAATTATTATCAAACTATTATATAACTTTACTGAAACTAGTACTTACTAATAAATAACCTACTCTAAATACTATAAAAATAATTATAAATAGAAATATCTATATATAACTTATATTTCCTTATTTTATACTATTCTAATAATAACTTTAACTTTATAGGTATATTAATTAATAATATCCTTAGTTTCTTAAATACTACTTTCTTATACTATAAAAATAAGAAGCTCTAAAAAACTTTATTTAAAATAAAGCTAAAGATTACCTTTATAATAACTACCCTTCTTATATTTAATAGAAATATCTTAAACTTTAATAGTAATACTTTCTACCTATACTAAAAATACTAAAAACAAAAGCTAGTACTCCTCAATATATATACTATACCTAAAGTACTCAAGAAAGTATATATTAAATAATATATATATAGAATATACCTCACTTTAATATACTAACCCGAAGTATTATTTAACCCCTTATATACTATATAAGAATAATAACCCTCTACTAATAATACTACTACTCTTAAATATCTAAAATAGTAAATCAAGTATTTCAATTATAACTTTAACTTTATATTACTTAACTTCTTAAAAATATACTTCTATATTTTTATTAATAGCTCTTTTACTAATAATACTAATTTCTTATTTTAACTAGGATTCGCGATAATCCTAAACTAAAAAATAATAATTAGTAATAACTAATTTAACTTTTATAGTAACTTTATATACTACTCTTTTTTTAAAAATAAAAGAATTACTAGGAATATATTTACCTTGGAGATTTATACTATAATAACTAGTATAGACTTTATATATACTATTATTATAATACTTAAAAAGATCCTTAAATACTAAAACCTCCCTTATATCTTAACTATTATATATACTAACTTATACTCTTTCTATAAATATCTTGTTGAACTTAATACCACTAAAGAGAAATACCTAATAATTAATATTATAGTATTAAAATAGTTATATAAATACTATAAGCTTTACGAAATATAGTAGATTAATAGAGGTAATAATATTACTAATATTTTTATAAAAAACACCCTAAACTATACCCTTAAGAGATTTATTAATTTAAACTATATAACTATTCGAATAGAGGGATAAGTAACTTAAGTAGAGTAAATAATAAAAAGTATTTAAATATTATTAAATAAAAGGTAAAAAGATCACTTTTAATACTATTTATGCTTATTATTAATACTATTTTTAACAGCGTTTTTAATACACAATTATAGTATTTGTAATACTAGCTTTTACATATAAATAGAAGTATATAAGGCGTATAGCAAAAAGAAAAGTTACTAGTGTCAGTAACGCTATACTATAAAGCATACGTTAACACCTAAGGCGTATACACCTCCATACGCATTCGGCATACGTGTCTATATGCCCCATAGGCGTAGGGTATACGTAGCCGTATGCCCTCATGCCCCCCCTGGCAGCACCCGTCACCAGCCGTAGCCAAGTGCCGTGGCAGTAGTGCCACACCGTAGATCTAGAGCATTACATGCCTACGCGTAGGCACGTAACGTGACAATAACAACAACGNACGCGTAGGCACGTAACGTAACAATAACAACAACGAATACCAGACCCTTTTGCACCCGTACGACGAGATCACGTACGGCGTGCGTTACCCTCCGGATAAACCAACAGTTATACCCCGATCATCTAGACGCCTCGCTACAAGTACAGCGCCTGTCGCTATACACCACGCCGAGGGTTTCCGAGAAATCCTCGAGAGACGCCCTGCGACCCGCGCTCCCCAAGCCATCCCCTCCCCTTGCCTCGGGTTCCCCTCGGCCAGAGGTGCTTGCGGCTTGCTCCACTTGATCGTAGTCATTAGGGATAGCGCGATAATAGGTCGCCTCGTTACCCTGTGATAGCCCAGCCATAGCCGCTTGCCGAATTGAGGGGCATAGACCATTGTCCGCGAAAGCTTCCGTCATCTGTTACTCCGTCGGATCGTCACTAGCACTGCTCTTGGATACACCGACTGCCCGCTTTTCCCTTGCAACTGAGAGTTCCTCTCTCCTGGAGTCATCCCTATCTTTATCAACCTCCCGTGTCCTCTTAAATGCCAATGGTTTCGCGCTGCTGTGCACTTGGCCTCCCCCCCTTAGCCATCGCCGAAACTTCTCTCATGCGCCATTGACCAATATTGGAAGCCTCAATACGCTGACAGCGTCGGAACCACCAGAAACTCTACCACTTCCACTGACGTCTGCATTCCTACCAGACGCTGACTCCAGCCAAACATGTCTGCCTACACGACAAATGGCTCTGGCCAAGAGACCGAGAAGATCAATACTAACATTGTGACGTTGACTCGCTTTCTCACCGAGGAGCAAGCTAAGCACAAGGAGGCTACCGGGGACTTCACGTAGGCAACGCTGATCCCGCTTATACTACCTATACCTGACAGCTACTAATGTTGCTCAGACTTCTATGCCACGCCCTCCAATTCTCCTTCAAGTCCATCGCCTACTATATTCGTCGAGCTACCCTGGTCAACCTGACAGGCCTCGCCGGATCTTCCAATACCACTGGAGACGATCAGAAGAAACTAGACGTCATTTCCAACGACCTTTTCATCGAGGCGATGCGATCGTCTGGCAAGTGTGCCTTGCTAGTGTCGGAGGAGGAGGATGAGATTATCTTCTTCAGCGACAGCACTGGTGCCCGCTATGCTGTGGCCTGCGATCCCATTGACGGGTCCTCCAACCTGGATGCCGGTGTCTCCGTCGGTACCATCTTCGGGATCCACAAGCTTCCAGAGGGCTCCAATGGTACCAAGGAGGACATCCTGAAGCCCGGTACCGAACTTTTGGCAGCCGGCTTCACAATGTACGGTGCCTCGGCGCAGCTCGTAATTACCATGAGAGGCGGTACTGTCAATGGCTTCACCCTTGACAACGGTGTTGGCGAATTTATTCTCACTCATCCCGACATGCGACTGCCCAAGTCTCGCCCCATTTACTCCGTAAACGAGGGTAACTCGCTTTACTGGGAAGACAGCACCAACAACTATTTCAGCTCATTGAAGACTCCACAGGACAACGGGAAGCCCTACAGCGCCCGCTACATCGGTAGCATGGTCGCCGACGCTTACCGTACTTTGCTATACGGAGGGGTTTTCGCCTATCCGGCGGACAAAAAAAACCCCAAAGGCAAGCTTCGCATTTTGTACGAGTGCGCGCCCATGGCACTGGTATTCGAGAATGGTCAGTCATGCATACCTCATCCCCCGTGAAGCAATCCAGCTGAATAATCATGACGTAGCCGGCGGCCAAGCAGTAGATAGTAAAATGCGGAGGATGCTCGAAGTGGTACCGGAGCACATCCACGACAGGGCCGGCATCTTCATGGGTAGCTACGACGAA
Organism: Colletotrichum trifolii; assembly: GCA_004367215.1. Taxonomy (NCBI): domain Eukaryota; kingdom Fungi; phylum Ascomycota; class Sordariomycetes; order Glomerellales; family Glomerellaceae; genus Colletotrichum; species Colletotrichum trifolii. The sequence goes on from RYZW01000524.1 coordinate 9,738, forward strand.
GTGGAGAAAGTTAAACAGTTCCACCAATGAGTTCACTGTGGGACAGAAGCTCAATATCGCAAAATAGCACCGCGGAAAATAAGCAGTACCACCAGCCAGCCCATGGACCAGTGTGGTGTTTGTACGACTATTGAAAGGGTTACTCGATGTGCTTCATTTATAACCCACGACGCCGTAGTGTGCATGACTTTTCTCACGAGGCACGTAGTTGCAGTCATGACTTGAAACAAACCGTCCAAACTAGTGACCGCTCAACGACACTAATACATGAAAAACGCACTTTGCGTGCCGCATGTGGCCTATACTATTAGCGTTGTACTACTTCTTTTCTGGTGCCATTATATATTTTATCGACAATGTTGTCATCTAAAATACCTTCGGGACAAGCTTCGGCGTAGTGCGCTTCCAATCCTGGTAATCCTTTCGTTCCCCGTACCGTTTGTCATACTTATTCTCGCTCAAAGGTATACCGGAAACCTTCAACAGTAGGAAACAGACGAAGGCCGGACTAATGAAAGATAAAGCCGTAACACCGAGACGACCTGGTAGACCGCCAGAAAACCCCAGCGCCTTTTGGACAGGATGAGTCAAAAGATTTCCTGTCGCAGCAGTCGCTATACCAGTCCAAAGGGATATTTCCCCAAAGTAGTTCGGATATTGACTAGGTGATGCGTCAGGTCAGCTATCAGCTTCAGGATCGCTCAAGTCCACAATTCTGATCTGTCCTTAGAACTTTCTGTACTTTGGAGTACCGCAGAGTTTCGCGTTGGCATGATAGACCATGAAGTCAAACTGACAGCCACTTACCTCCGGCTCCACAATCCTTTCGTCATGAATTCCTCATCATGAACCTTAGCCCTTTTCTCTCGAATCCATCTACTCTTCTGCCTATCAGCCGCCACCTCGAGAGTAAAGCCGCCAGCGTAGAGCAGCAATCCAAGAACGTCAAACCCCCTCACAGCTGGCAGAATGGCGAAAGCCGTGGCAGGTACTGAGTTGAGGGCGATGACAGGAAGTAGGCACAAGGAGACCCAAGTTGCTTGGGCAAAAAACGCGACTCCAAATCTGACGGGCGATTTTTTGATCTCGTCAAAACGGGAGTCGTTGCCGTCTTGTAGGATGCGTTGGAACAGATATGATCCCACTGTATGTAGGCGAGAGAGGTTTATGTATCAGCTTGGCTTGCACAAACAAATGGGGTGCGCTCACATCTAAGGGCCCAAAATGCGACTGCCCCGCTAAGAGCTACTTGTCGCCAATTGAGGGCAGTAAAGCCGCCAGAGCTGCCAAACGAGCTCAGGAGGCTCGGCGGTGGAACAGGTGCGGTGGGTGACAGCCTGGCACGAAGCGAAGGAAGATATAGGCTCAGAAAAGTCGCTGACAGGAAAGTGAGTGAGCCGGAAAAGTCATAGAATCGTTCATTTTGTGCGGCAATAGATGGCACGGCGAAAGCCAGCTGGATAACATATGCAGCCGAGACAGAGGGGACTAGAGTTCTCAACAACGGATTTTTGAAGTTGGTAAGATGAAGAAGAGACTGCAGAAGCGTCATTATGAACGGTGGGTAAGGAAGATGGCAATCGATAGAGAAGACACGAACCTAGTGCTGTTGAAGGTAAAAAGGCATCATTCATGGATATGTGTTGGTTGTATAATGACTCTTGCTACAGGTAGGGGCAGGATGCATGACGCCATGACCTGGTCTATTGGGTACGTATTTTGGTAGGCGGGCGGTTCCAGGCACACTTGCTCGCATACCTCCGGATACACAGTGCATTGCTGGCATGGAAAGTTGCGTAATGTACCTTACCCAGCGGAACATTCACCTTACCTAACGGAACATCCATCTCAGCCTCTTACGGATACAGAGGTCTGTGGAGGGCAAGAATGACTAAGCCCACCCGAGAGGGACAAACCCCGCATATATGTATAGGTGGCTATTATTATATTAGCACAGCCCGCAGGGTAATATAACTTAGAACAAATCATACGTATTTATAAGCATTTTCAATGGTGCCCAGAGGCGGATCATCAGCCTGTATTATCGCGAGATAGAAGATTACTTTATATTAGCTTGTATTATCGCGAGACAGAAGATCACGTGACGACTTTCTTGTGTGTTATGCTTTCCCTGCGAGGCTTGACGATAGGACGTCGATAAGCGATCAATATTGTCGCGACGACTCTACATATGATAAACTATTATCACATATATAACATTTGCTAATAGATAATACAAGAGAAAATAAGACAAAATCATAGAAAAATATTATATATATTTTAAATAATGGGAATAATGATAACTATCCTTATTATATCTTATTAGAATTAGGAAAAACTATTCCTGATTTTCTATTACTAGAATAGACTAGAGGTAACCTAAAATGTTTAGAGTATAATACTATTATAAAACTAAGGATACTATTCTATAATGGATTCTTAGAGGAATCTAATTAAGTATATATAGCGATATAAGAAACTATATCTAAAGTAATAGAGTAATTCTCCGAAATAACTTTAAACTATAATAGAAAAGGTAAAACCTACGCCTAATATATAGAGGCTAAGTAAGATATAACTAAGTAGTAGATATAGGATATAGAGTAGATATACTAACCTATAAATAAAGTAGGTATAAATAAAGATATACCTATATTAACATATTAGGATATTTATAGAAAAGAGAAATACGATAACTTATATATTAAGATAATACTAGAAGTAGAGGGAATAGAATAATACTAAGTATAAATTATAAGGAAAATTTATAACCTAATAGAGAATAGGTTTATCTAGAAAGGTTATAACTAAAGTAATAGGGAACTTACCCTAGAAATAATAACTTTGCTAGGAGAAAGATTATAGAATTCGCTTTTAGCTATTAGTCCTATAAGAAACTGATTTACCTAAGCTGAGGAAATACGGAATATTACTTATAGGTAATTAGGAAATACTATATCTAACCCTAATAATACTAATAATATCTAAGCTAACTAGGCTAATAAATATAAAGTATTAAGGTAAATAAGAGAATATAATATAATACTTTAAAGCTAGTTCTAGAAACGAGTAAAAGTTATAAGAAACTTAGAAATAGATAATAGATAATTCCTATAATCTAATAATATCTATACTATCCCTAATAACTAAAAGACTAATAGAAATACTAGTTATAGAAGAGATAGGAAGATAGAATATATAATAGAATACCTAATAGATAATATAGAAAGCTTACTAGGTAATATAGAAGATAAAGATGTTTTCTTAGGAAACAAAGCTAATAATAAAATACTAGACCTCGAAAATTCTAACTAGATTAAATTAAACTTTAAAGATATTAGAGATTTCTTACTACTAGTAATATAAAATAACCTAAACCTAAATAACTAGTAATACCCCGAGGAAGAAGATAATTAACCTCTAAGAATTACTATAGTACTTATATTTTTAATATATAAACCTAATTTCCTTAATAATTTACTAGAAAAGGAAAAGATACTTATATTCTAAGAATTAACTAATATAGATAAAGATATTATTAATACTTAGTTCAATACCTTAGATATCTATATTAGTAATATAGCGGAAACACTAGAGTAGTAAGTAAAAGTCAAGAAGCTCTATTATACCTTTAAAGACTATTTTATTAAAACTTTTACTGAAATTATCTAGATAAACCTACTTAAGTATACTATTAACCTACTACCCGGAATAATTCCCGAAATCTGAAAATAGATGAAGTATACTAGAATTAAGAAAACTTTTACTACTATTATTTTTCTAGAGATAGAGAGAACATCTATTATTCAAAGACCTCGAGGTAATTATAAATAAGGCGTAAATACCCTATTCTGAAAATATATTAATAAGCTTAGGGTACTAAGGATTATCTATAATTTCTAATTAGTAAATAGTAATATATTAAAGCTTGTATACTTATATTATAACTTAGAGACTAATATAGACTCTATTTTCTATAAGAAACCAAAGATATATAGTTAAACTAATATATTAAATAGCTTCTAAAGTATACCTATCTAAGAAAGTAATAGATATAAAGTAGCTATTATTAGACTTAATAGTATATATAAGTATATTAGAATAGTTTAAGGTTTTATAGGTATTCTTTCTATTTATACTAGGTTTAGTAATATTATTTTTGGATACTACTATATTAATAATAAATATATCTTTTCTTTAATAGGATATTTTCTATACCTTAATACTAACTTTTTTATTTATATTAATAACTATAACTATATATTAGAGAATTTTAAGGATTACTTTTACTTTCTTTATTACTACTATATCTTAAAAGTAATATAAGTTCTAGTCTTATTATATAGAAAGAAAATAAGGTTATTTACTAATAAGTTTAAATTAGTAGGTTTCAAGATTACTAATAAGAAGGTATAATTATTAATATAATACTGCGAGAAATTTATAAGGTAGAAGGAAGAGTTTACTAAGATACTACTATAATCCTAGGATAAACTTTTAGGATTTATCTATTTAATACTATTTATACGAAAATTCATACCTAGTAAAGCTAACCTTAAGATTATCCTAAAAACTACTTTCTTTGAAAAGATATAGAAATAGACAAAGACTAGAAGAAAAAATATATAGTATAAATAGATATTTAGGGAGAAGTTATAGTAGATATAAGAGTATTAAGATATACTAAATATATTATGCGATATAGTATAGAATAACGCGACTTATAAAGCTAGTTTAATTACTTAATTCTACTTAGTAACTAATATAAACGTTCACGTAATAGGTATTATACTAATATAATTTCCTAATAATATCTTAACTAATATAACTATTATTAATATAAATTTTAAGAAAGTTTTATTAATTATATAAATATCTTTCTAATTATTAGACTAGGAGAAGAAATATTTAATACTAGAGAAAGAAATACTTATAATTATATAAGTTTTAGAAGAAGTATAATAGCTAGTCGATACTAGTTTATACTTAATTATTATATATACTAATTACTAAAGTATTACTTAAATAATAAATAACTATAATATAGTATATAGTAAGGTAGCGAAATAGATTGAGAAGTTTACTAAAAGTAATATCTTATATATTTATAGGCCTAATACAAGTAAAGTTATTTAGGTAGTAGATAGATTAAGTAAACTATACTTATATCTATAAGCTAAGCTATGAGATATTAAGGAGAAACTTGCTTTTAAAGCTAAAGTTTATAACTACTAACTAATCTTTACTACTAAAATTTAGCTTAGGTTAGGTTAATAAGATATTAAAGAAAAGTATTATAGTAGAAAAGAAATTGGAAAAAGTACTTTAGAATTATTAAAAGTAAACTTAGAAAATAATAGGAATAAGGCTTAATTTATTATTTAGTAAATTATTCTTAGCTAATTCTACTTTTCTAGAAAATAGAGATTTATAAAGAAAACTAAGAAGTTTTAAGATAAGAACTATTATTAAAGTAAGGATTATTAGATTAGTATAGTAATATTATATTAGTATTTATTAAGGGAAAAGACACTACTAAGGAATAGATTAGAAACTATTAAAAATTAGTTAAATAATATATTTTATCTTTCTATATATATAATTTCTAATTAGAATATACTAAATAGGATAATAGCCTTGTAATATATATTAGTTATAAGAATATACTAGAAGTTTTATAGAAAATTTATAATAAAAGAGGATATTTCGGAAAACTTATAATAATAGCTATCTTGAGAGGAAGATTTTACTAGCTATTAAGAATATAAGATATCATAGAATACCTAAGATCCTATAGAGTATATTAATTATATAGATCCTAATTAAATTATAGTAGCTCTTAGAAGATTATAATATTTATATTTTAGTTAATAGTAGCTATTAACTTTATAAGTAAGATTAAACTAATAGTTAAAGATAGATTGAAATATATACTAATTAGAATAGATTACTTTATAAGATATATTATTTTATAAGTATTTACCTGAGCTAATATTAACTTTATCTATAATACCTGGGAATTTGTATAGTTGCTATATTTTGGATAGCTAGAGGTAATCTATTCTAATAATAGATCTTATTTTAATAATGTGAAATTTTATATTTTAGTAGAATATTATAGAACTTAAGTAATTTATAGTCTTATTATATATTTTTAATTAACTAAGATTATTAAATAAGTTATTAAGATCTTGTTAGATTTAATAAAGAAGTAGGTATAGATAATTAATATTTAGGAATAGATAATATAGTATAAGAAAGTACTTGATTAGATATATACTATTAACTTGAGGTATATCCAAAATATTAGAATATTACTAGATATAGCTATAATAGGTTATAATATTTTAAAGTTAAATATAAGAGTTAATAGACTTAACTTAATACTTAATTTCCTAGAAAACCTTAAAAAGGATATTAGACTTATAATACTAAGATAGGAAATTAGTTTAACTAGAACTAAATTAGAAATAACTATTACTAATTATATTAATATACATAAAAAGATAAAAAGTTAACTTTAATATATATATACTAAAATAGTAGAACCTATTATAGAAGTAGTAGCTTAGTAGTAGAACTTTTAACCTAGTAAACTAATCTATAAAAAGGAAAATAAAGATAGAAAGAATAAGTTAAAATTTAAAGTTACCTAGAGTAGTCTAAAGTAAGTTATTAGTATTATTATAGAAGTGATATACTTTATCTTTAATTAATAGGAAAATAATAAGAATAAAGCTAAGAAGATCTATATATTATACCTGAAGAAATATTACCCCTAACTTAAAAGATTTATTAATTAGCTTTAATCTATCTTAAACTAAATACCCGAGGTAATAAAATAAATATATAAATAGGAAGGATGAATATATAGGTAAGACTAATACTAGGAATACTTAGAAATAATAGATATAGAACTAGGAAAGCTAGAAGGGATATTAATAGAAAATAGGAGGAGATTACGAGTTAAGATTATAGATAGGGAAGTCTTGGTGTTTTCTGAGATGACTAGGTTAGTTATTTCTGGTTCTAGGTAGTCTGTGGAGGGTAAGAATAACTAAGTTTACTTGAGAGGGATAAACCCTGTATATATGCATAGGTGGCCATTATTATATTAGCACAGCCCGCAGGGTAACATAACTTAGAACAAATCATATGCATTCATAAGCATTTTCAGGTCTCATCGTCCTGTACCCCACCACAAGTTGCCCCGCAGTCGGAGGCGTTTCTGGCTGTGACCAACTTCACCGGTCTCGGAATCGCATCTACATGCCTGGGTATTGCCAATTCACACGCAAACACCTGTACATACACATACACAGCCTCTAGCACACCAACATGGGTGCTTCGAAGCAGGTATTCATTGCCATCATCGGTACGTGGAGCTCATTTTTAACACCGCAAAAAGCTTTCGGCGCGCGCTGACCCCAACTTTGCTATACGCAGGCGTTGGAGGGGTTGGAAAATGCTTTCTCTCTCAACTCGAGACCCTAGCTGCTCGGAGACAGGTTCCAACGCTGAGTCTTTGTTACATTTCGAACAGCAAGAAGGCTGCTTACGACTCCTGCTACTCCGCCATCCCTGTTGCCGGGGCTCTCGAGAAGCTTTCCACGGCGTCTCAAGTGCCCCCCGCTCTTCCTCAGCTGGCTGCGTACCTTTCCGCCGCTCCTTCCGACGTCATTTTGATCGATAATACCAGCTCTCAGGACGTGGCAGACGCCTATCCCGTCTTTCTGAGCCATGGCATCAGCATCGTCACACCCAACAAGAAGGGCTTTTCGGGGCCTTACAAGCTATGGCAGGACATCTGCGCTGCAGCATCAACGTCAGGCGCTAAGATCTATCACGAGTCTTCAGTCGGCGCCGGATTACCCGTCATCTCCACGCTGAAGGATTTGGTTGAGACCGGTGATCGCGTTACCAAGATTGAGGGTGTCTTTAGCGGCACCATGTCATTCTTGTTCAACTCTTTCGCCCCGATATCCGGAGCGGGCGGTAAATGGTCTGCCGAGGTTGCCAAGGCCAAAAAATTGGGTTACACGGAACCGGATCCGAGAGACGACCTGAATGGCCTTGATGTGGCACGCAAGCTCACTATTTTAGCCAGGCTAGCTGGATTGCCTGTCGAATCGCCCGCATCATTCCCAGTTCAAAGCCTGATCCCTAAGGAGCTGGAGGCCTGCGCTAGTGGATCAGAATTCTTGCAGAGGCTGCCAGAATTCGACGAGCAAATGGATGAGACTAAGAAAGCTGCAGAAGACTTGGGCAGAGTCGTTCGATTCGTTGGCAGCATCGATATGTCTTCTAAGCAGGTCAAGGTTGGCCTTGAGCAATACGATGCGTCTCACCCCATCGCAGGGCTCAAGGGTAGCGACAACATCATCAGCATCTACACCGAACGCTACGGAAGCAACCCGCTAATCATCCAGGGTGCCGGCGCTGGTGGTGAAGTCACAGCCATGGGCGTTACGGGGGACTTGATCAAAGTTCTCGCTCACATCGTTTGAGTTGCCTGTCTCTAATAGCACCGAGTAGGATTACGGATGGGGTGCCGAGATCCAATGGAAAGAGGCTTGTTTTCTACCGGTGACCCATTTGTGCACTCGTGTCCCTGTCAAGATGCCACCCATGGAAAAATACGTCACCTAGCCCATCCGCAGATCCAATCTAACCACGAGCATTGTGCAACTGGGGACGGCGCGGGAGCAGATGTGGTTTGAGGGTTAGACAAGTCTTTTTCAACAGAAGAATCCGATCCTGAAGATGTTGGACGATTCCCTACAGCAGCCACATGAGCAATTGTCAAGCGGAAGTCACCCTCCTGCTCCCCGAAAAAGCTGCGGTCATATACATGTCAGCAAAGTGTTGTACTGGTCCAAAGTCGCGAGTAGAAACTCACCTTCGCATCATGAAGCTGATTCTCTTGATACTTGAGCGATCTAGAGGTTTGGCACCAGGCTTGGGCTTGCCCCTGTACGTGGGCATCAACTCGTCCCAGAGGACGTGCACGTCTCCCGAGTCGCAGACGAAGTCATATTCCCAGCTTGTTGTACTTTGATCGCGGCCGTCATCTCTCAGTGGGAGAATCTCATCCTTGATCGTCAGTGTGTACTTCTTTGAGTCGCTCCGAAGAACCTTGATGACCAATCCATCGTACTCTGTGAGATCCAAATGGAGTATGCCGACGCTTCTTTGAGACGCGAAACCAGCCCCCCCAAGGGTGGAGATGTCCAAATGACCGAAGAATTCGGCCCTCTCCGGCGACTGGCAGTTCAGGTGGGACTGGCTTTTCCCGCCTCGAACCCTGTCGTCCGAGTCGGTCCAAAGACTTGAGTTCCATGGGCTGTTGTAGATGGTCAACGGGATGAGATGAGGTTGAGGTGCCAAAAGTGGAACGACACGAATAGTAGACTGATGCTCACCTGTCACCTCCGTACAGGTAAAGTAGTTTCCAGTCCGGTGCCATGGCTGATGCCGGGAAGGGTCCCGAGTATCGACAGTACCAGCGGGGGAGACCGCCGATTGTGCGTCGAGTAAGTCGCACGGGCAAAAGTATCAGATACGGTCTGAAACCTAGATAAATCAGGTGCTTAGAAGTCCGGCATCAGCTGCTGGCGGACTGCAGTCTTTCCTGCGTTTTTCTGGAAAGGGAAAGATGGAGAATAGGAGACATCGATCAAGCGGTGACTTCATGGAAGCTGAAGTCGTATCGTAGTAATGACTTAGCTAAGCAGAAAGGCTCACATTGACCTATGTTATGCATATAACTGGGGGGATACATAACCCCATGTGTGTAACAGAGGGACTCGAAGGGATTCTACAGGAAATCTTAGGAACTTCCTAGAGAAATTGTATTCAAGAGAGTTCTAGAAGTAAGTTATAAGTCTAGTAAGATTAAAAGTTAATAATTTAAACTCTAATAATAGAAGATAGAAGAAAGATTATGAAAGGTAAAGTATATTATAATTTAAACTAAATGATACAATTATAAAAGTATTTTTAGACTTATAGTTATTTTACTCGCATAATATAGATTAATATCTACTATTAAATTATAAAATAATTCCTTTCGAGAAACTCTAAATCTAAATCATTATTCGAAAATTATAAAATAAAAGCTTATAGCTTGCTTTCTATTAAAACTATGAAGAGATATATTACTATAAAAATAAAATGTAAATTTTTCTATTCTCTCTACTAATTACTATATCTAGTTTATAATTAATCTAAAATTAAATTTCTTATAGCTATTATAGCTAGTATATCTAGCCTATATCTATCTTTCTATTAACAAAATCTAATAACTTTTATTATAGTAATAGATACTTTTCTATCTTTATAGTATTCCAGTATTCTAGTATTCTAGTATTCTAGTATTCTAGTATTCTAGTATTCTAGTATTCTAGTATTCTAGTATTCTAGTATTCTAGTATTCTACTAAATATACTAAAGATAATCTAGATATTTCGAAAGACTTAACCATTATTAATTATAAGTATTATATTTTAATATCTATTAGAAGTTAAATATTTTCATCCTGATTATTGTTACTACAAATTATATCTTACGTTCTTCTAAGATAAAAGTATATATTATTAGTATAATTGCTTTTTATTATTAATGTAAAGTAGCTTAAAGTCTTTTGATAAGTCTAATAAAATTGAGCTTATTACTATTAGTAACGGATTCTCAAAAGATCAAATGAATTTAATACATAAATTATCTTTATAGAAAAGACTTATAAGTTACTTTCTATTATGACTATCAGAAGATATATTACTCTCTAAAGTATAACTTTAGCTCTCCTACTCTTCTATTAACTATCATAGCTAGTTTAAAATTAATCTGAGACTAAATATCTTATAGTTATAGCTAATATCTACCTTATATTAATCTTTTAAATGACAAATAACTAATAATCTCTTCTATAATGATCTTATAGCTCTATACCTTTATATTATATATATATATATACATATGTATACCTCATAGCCTATATGGAAAGCCTGAAAAGCTAGAATCGAATTATTATATTATCTATAGATTATATAATATAATGGTCTGAGGCTATTATATACTGAAAGCCTTCTCATAGCTATTACTAATTAATCTACTAAATTGAAGTCGTAGAATTTATAGAGATTTACGTTTTACTATTTATCTTTCTCTTACTAGACTTTCACCTATTCCCTTATAATTATTTAATTTCTATCTGTTAGAAGGATAAGCCTGGGACTTTAGTAATAATTCTATAATAAATAGATGCTAAGTATTTAGTATTTACATTGGAAATAATTATTCTTAAAGAAACTTTCAAGCTATATACTTTAATGTTAATAGCTAGTTAGTAGAATAATATAATAACTAGTAGTTATATGAAAGGTTTCTAACCTGTTTAAAGTTATATTCCTTTTAAGGATTTTTTAAAAGTGATTATATTTAGTAATTAGCCCCTGTTTTATATAATTTATAAGTAATACTAAGGCTAAACAATTATTTGAATAGAAGAAACTTGTTAGGAATAACGTGTTCGAGTAGTAGAGTTTTCGCCGGAAGAACTCTCGGCCGCGGTACTATCTCTATAGGCCTCGCCTTACTTTAACTAGACGAAATAGGACTATACGTATTATACTTAGCTATATTTAGTTACATATAATATATACTAGATTTTACCCCCTAATTATATATAATAATTAAGAGTCTTATAGTACTAAAGAACTACTAGGTTAAAAATATATATTACGCTAAATTTACATATTTTGAATATTAAGATATTTACTAAAAATACCTTTATATTAATCCTTAAAAGAGCTAACTAGTAGCTTATTTAGTATAATACTTTTTAAGTAGAAGCTAAAGCTTATAACTTATAAGATTACCTAAATCCTAAAATAATAACTTACTAAAGTTTCTTTTTAGAATTTCCTTAAAAGCTACTCTTAAGTAACTTTCTAAAAGCTAGATAATACTAATAAATATATAAAATACCTAAATTAGCTATTCTTAGGAGTTTAACCCCTAGGGAAATTAACTATAAAGAAAATTAATAATTTCTAGTTAATACTACTAAAAAAGTTTAAGTAAAAGATATTATAAACTTTATAGAGAAAGGTTTAAAAATTTATATAGTTTTCTATAGTCTTTATACCTTAAAAGCTTAAGATTACTAATATAAGTATTTAAACTAAACTTACCTAATAAGTTAAATCTTTAAATATATAAATAAAATACTATAATATTAGTATTACTATATAGAAGAGGATATAGTAGTATAAGCTATAAATTTCTATAACTACTTTAGTATTATAGATAATCTATATCTCTAAAATACTACTATAATATACTATGAGATATTCTAGTTTCCGGGACTTAAGTATTATACTATAAAAGTAATAATTAACATATAGTTTTAGAAGTAGTAAGATACTATATATAAAGCTTAAGTAATTAATTATACTTTATTTATTACTAGAGTACTATAAGTTTATAATCTTATGATTTTACTAGCTTACTCGCTTATTAAAACCTATACTTAAAACTATATACTTATAATCTATAGCTATTTAGACTTAATATTCCTAGATAAAGTTATCTTAGCTATTATAGAAACTATTTAATACTTCCCTAAATCTCTTTAGTATAGTAAAATAAACTATAGTACTTTTAATATCTCAATAGAAACCCCTATACCTACTTCGAATACTTAAAATAATAAAAGATATTTCTAGGGCTCTAATAAGCCCCTATATTCTCTAAAGTATAGCCTAAGCTTTTCTTTAGTATACTATTACTATATATATCCTTAGTTAGCTTATAAAAGCTAGGTACTAAATACTTTAACTAAAAAAAAAATTAAATAATTATTAGCTTTAGATTCAGACCTTTTAAAAAAAATTCAGAACTTTAGATAATAGTAACTATATAGCTAGCGTTCTAGCTAAATTAACTATAATACTATATAGTAAGTATACTATAAAGAGGAGTTTTAATAATACTTCTTCTAAGACTCTTTTATTCTTAATTCAGGTATTTTAGTTTATATTTTCTGAGATATAGAGTATTTTATAATACTTTAAAAAACTCTAGCGGGAAACTATATTTAGTATAGTATAAGGCCTATACTAATTAAAAGCTATAAAAATACTAAGATATTTATTTAGACTATAGAAAATAAAAAGGTTAAATTATACTTCTATAATATTACTTTCTATATTATTCTAGTAATAAACCTTATCTCTTTTTAGTAATTATAAAAATAAGAGTACTAGTAAAATACTAGGCTAAACTACTTATTTTAACTACGGAAAAGTAACTATTCTAAGACTATAGCTATTAATACTTAATATAGCTAGTAAATCTTCGAATACTATATATCTTATAAGAGATTAACTATTTTAACTATATAAGTAGTATAATATAAACTTTCTCCTAGATATTACTAGTACTAGTATTATACTATAAATACTATTTAAAAACCCCTAAAAAATAATAAATAGCTCTAGTACTAGTATTTAAAGTATCCTAGTAAAGAGCCTCTAAACTATTTTATTTCTATTATATGAGGTATTTATATTACTAATAGCTATTTGAAATATAACGGATACTAGCCTATTTAAAAGGTATATAAAATATACAATATTAGTAAAACTAAATAAAAGATCTACTATATAAAATACGAGAATACTTTATATACTACCCCTAAAGAATATATTACTTTTAACTTTTACCCCTATTACTAAAACTATAGTAGCTATACTTCTACTTTAATATTTATAGACTAAACTACTAATTACTCTTAGGATTTCTATCTTATTAACTATATTATAATTATAATTATAGGAATATTTAAGAGTTTTATAATGCTCCTCAAATACTAGTATAGTATTAATATTAAGGTTTTTGAATGTAATAATAAGGTTTCTAAATATAAGAAATTAAAGTTAAACTTTATTTCTTAAAATATACGCCTTAAGCTATCTACTCTATATACCTAGAACTAAAATAGGAATACTAAATATATTAGAGCTATTATTGAGGCTCGCGTGAAAGCTATAAAGTATAGTAATAAACTACTTTATAATCTCTAACCTAAAACACTATAAGTAATAGTATTTCTTTAGAACTAAATACTATTATACTTCTTAAGCTAGTAAATACTATATAAGAAGTTTTATAAAACTACTTAAAAAAATAATACTATAAAGCTAGATTTAGCTTATTTTTATACTTATAGCTATAAATATTTTATTTTAACTATAGACGTAAAGTTAAAATATAACTAGCTAGTATACCTTAAGAAGTATATTTTTATTAGCTTTTTAGTTAGCTATACTTTAACTAATTAGTATTAAGTATAGAACTTATTCTAAAATAAGGTTATTATAAGCTATAATATCTCTTTTAATAAAATACTTTTCTTTAATAGAAATTTAACTTCTCTATAAAATAATTTTAAATAGTTTAATTCTAATAAAGTTACTTATTAGTTATAAGAATAAATAATTATAATAGAACTATTTAAAATTAGCTTAGTTACTTATTTAAACTTAAGTAAAAAGCTTAATAAGGTAATTAATATAATAAGAAATAGCTATAGTAGTTTGAGGTCTTATATCTATATAATAACTATTTCTAAGCTTTATAAGGTATTTAAAACTACGAAATTTATATTAATAACTTTTCTAGAGTTATTTATTATATTTTTCTATAATTCTATTTATATAGATAAGACTATAAAAAGGTAAAGAATTTAGATATTACTAGAGAAAGTTAAGTATAAGGGATAAATAAAATACTATATTATAATAAAAAAATCTTTATTTAAAGCTATTTTTTTAGCTAGTATTTTTTAGTTATTTCAAGATATTCTAAGATATTCCTATTTATAGCTATAGAATTATATAAATAGTTAACTAGAAGGGGTCTTGGAAGTTTAATTTTCTCGAGGATTCTAAGATATAGATATTAGGACTTTTAATAATGAATTTTAGCTATAAAGTAAATTAGATATTAGAGAATATTTAAAGTATAGGGGAATAGAAGTTTTTATTCTAGGAATCCTATAGTAGAAGCTATTACTATTACTTATATTTTACTTAATAGTACTTATTTATCTATATATTAAAGTAATAGTAATAGCTAAAAGAGTTTATCTTAGGAGTTATATTAAATCTTATTCTTAGAGTAAGGTTAGTAAAGTTCTCGTGAGAGGTTTAAAGATTTTAGGGTATTACTAGGTTTATACCTATAAGCTTAATAAGTATAAATATCTCCTGAAAATCAAAACTTACCTTATTATTTATAGAGATTAATAGCTATAAGATAACTATAAAACCTATATAATAACCCTAGTAAGTATATTATTTTGAACTTTTATAGTAATTACTAATTACTTTAATTTTAAACTACTCTAATATAATATATTTAATATACTTATATATATAGTACTTAATAAGGTTATTTATATAGAGATATTATTAGGTTATTAAGTAAAAAATAAGATTTACTATTTAAATAAAGTACTATATAATTTTTAGAGATCCCTTTTCTTCTAGTAATACTACTTAGAAATAAGTTTTAAGTATCTTAGTTTTAAACTTACTATAAGAGAGTTTTATTACTAGCTTAAAAAGTATATTATTTTCTTCTTCTATATTAATAATTATATATTNAATCCCCCTTCTTCTAGTAATACTACTTAGAAATAAGCTTTAAATATTTTAGTTTTAAGTTTACCACGGGAAAGCTTTATTACTAACTTAAGAAATATATTATTTTCTTCTTCTATATTAATAATTATATACTCTCCTTCCCCTTAAAAAATATATCTAAAATACTTATATTATTAATAAACCTCTAAAAGAAATATTACCTTAAAAGAAATAAAGACCTATAATAGTTCCTTAGTATTAAAGTTATTTAAGATTAAGTAGTATAATAGCTATAGCTCTTATAAGTAATATGTATTAAAAAGCTCCTCAAGTACCTCACGAAATATATAATATATTAAATAATTCGAAACCCCTCTAAAACCTAATAAACTCTTCCTATAATATAATTAAACCTCTTATATAGAAATCAAGTACTACTAATAAGATATTAGCTTTATTAATTATACTACTATTATAATAAGACTAGATATTACTTATATAATAAACTAATTATTATTTTTTAATTAAAACTCCATAGATAACTACTATATTAAAACTAAATAAATAATACAATATTTTAGTAAGATAAAAAACTTCTATTTTAAATTTAACTATAAAACTAGTAATCTATTTAATAACCTTATTATTACTATAGATACTAGCTTTATAAATAATAGTAATAATTAAAAAAACTCTTAAATATATACTATATATCTCTTCAGATTTAGAGGTTTAATAATATAGTATACTAATAAACAAAATACTATTACTACTTTAATACCTAAAATAGAGCTTTTAGTACTATCTTAGGCTATTTAAGAGGCTATTTTTACTAGTTACCTTATTACTATATTTTAAGTAGACTTCTTAATAAATATATTTAGTAAAGATAAAGTATATAAGTTTTACCTAGCTATCTAAATCTAATATAATAACTAGTAGATAATATACCTAGTAATAGCTAAAATAGTTTAACTATATATAAAGTTAAAGTATATAGATATCTATAATTACTAGCTATATTAAAAAGCCTAGTAAGGGTATTTTAAGATTAAATATATACTTTTAGGGGACCTTATAGTTAATAGCTTTATAAAGCTTCTCTGAAATTACTAGTTTAATATGTTTATTACTCAAATTAATATAACTAACTAGTTAAAATACCTAGAATTATAGTAAAAGGAGGAACTTTGAGATATTAGGGATACCGGAAGCCTTATACCTGAAATACCCCCTAGTAAATAAGAAATACCTAAATAACCTAAAAATAGTACTATTCTTCTTACTATAGAGGTAGAAATTTAATAAGAGTAATAGGGTTATTTAGAAGGTTTCTTATAAGATATAAATAGAGTATTAATAGTATTATTCGAAAGGCTAGCTTATAAGTAATACTTTTAAGGCTAGAAAAGTATATTAGGAATAATATATTTAAGTAGTAGAGTTTTCACTAGAAGAACTCTTAGCCGCGGCGCCGTTTCTATAGGCCTCGCTTTACTTTAACTAGACGAAATAGGACTATACGTATTATACTTAGCTACGTTTAGTTACACACAATACACACCAGATTTTACCCCCTAATTACATACAACAAAACTTAAAGGAGTATTAATATAGTAAGTTAGTATAATTAATAGAAGATATATATAAGCCTATATCTTTATAATTACTCTTTAATAATTATAATTAATTATATAATACTAATACTAGTTAGCTAGTATTACCTATTACTAGTTATTAATAATTACTAGCTATTAATAGCTATTAGTAAAAGCTAATTATCGGGTTAAATATAGTACTAAGGTAGCTAAAACCATAGTAGTAGGTGACTAAGCAATCGATTCACCTATTTGAGCCAATGAGAGTAGAGGGATTATCGTACGGATTTATCTATATATTACACGGCGCACACGCACGCGCCGTAACCTAGACATAGACATCATGAATAAAGACAACCAGTTACAAACCATTTACACAATCGATCGATTACGACGTTTACTAGTTATAAACCAAGACTAATAACTAGTAGCAGTTATTATATTTGATTTATATAACTGTAAAGATTAGCTCCTAATCATACTTGCCTTCTATAAGATTTAAATCTACTACTCTTACTATAAAGCAGTAAAAACTAGCTAGATATTAAACTATTATATTTATCGGGAAATATAGTAATTATAATAATAATTATCTTTTTTTCTCTATAATAGTCTTCTCTTAAAGAAATTATATTAATATAGCTTATTAGTAGTAGATCTATTATAAATCTTAGAGTATTAATCATAGAAATAACTCTTAATTATCAAGACTATTTAAAGTTCCCTCATTATTTCTATAGCCTCTTTTATAAAAATGCTTTCTGTATAGAGTTGAAAATTAGCTAATAGTAATTTCAGATAGCTATACATTATAATTATAAATATCTAAGACATGTAAGATTTAACAAACTATATTAAAATTACTATATAGCCTATATACTTAAGAATATAATTACTATTATATCGTACCTAATTTTCTATAGGCCAAGTTTATAATACTTACTGACTAATTATTAGCTAATACTACTTTACAAAATTTATATCTCTATAATATATTTTACATACTTCAATATAAAAACCAGTCTCTACTAAAATTCCATGTTAAATAATAAGCAATTTATAAAGTCTTAAGAGTCTCTATAAAACCTTGAAAACCTTAAGTCTCTACCTTTTTCTATTATTTTAAAACTAGATTATAGAAATATTTATAATACTAGAAATCTGATAATTAAAAACTTAAGACTATAGTCTCAATAGCTAAATACTTCTTAGAGAAATTATAGTTTTATAGAAAAGCTTCTAATAGTTTAAATACTTAAGACTGTCGTCTTAATAGCTAAATATGTTTTAGAGAAATAATAGTTTTATAGAAAGTCTTCTAGTAGTACTAAAAGGGCTATAATAAATATTAAAAGATTACTAGTTATAATATTACTAAGAGCTTAATACGTAATTACTATAGATAAGCTATCAGGAATAACACGCTTGAGAGGTAGAGTTTATACTAGGTAAACCTCAAATACCGGTATTATTTCTATAGGTTTCGCCTTACTTAAACTAATGAAAATAAAGTTTTATATAATATATATAGCTATGATTAGTCATATATAATATATACTAGATTTTGCTCTTTAAATATATATAGAACCTAAAAGTCTTATGATACTAAAAAGCTACTAGGCTAAAAGATATATATTATAATAAATTTATATATTTAAACTACTAAGATATTTACTGAAAATACTTTTCTTTTAGTCTTTAAAAGAACTCATTAGTAGTTTACCTAATATAATACTTTTTAAGTAGAAGTTGAAACCTATAATTTATATAACTACCTTAACCCTAAGATAACTACTTATTAAAGCTTCCTTTTAAAGCTTTCTTAAGAACTATTTTTGAATAACTCTTTAAAAGCTAGGTAATACTAATAATAATAAGTCTTTAAAATACCTAAATTAAATATTCTTAAAAACTCTACCCCTATAGAAGTTAATTATAAAGAGGATCAATCATTCCTAGTAGATACTACTAAAAAAGTTTATATAAGAAATATTATAGACTTTATAGAGAAAAGCCTAAAGGTTTATATAATCTTCTATAATCTCTATACTTTAAAAACTTAAAATTACTAATATAAATAGTTAAATTAAACTTATCTAATAAGTTAGATCTTTGAATATAAAAGTAAAACATTATAGTACTAGTATCCCTATATAAAAGAGAATATAATAGTATAAGTTATAAACTTCTATAACTATTTTAAAACTATAGATAACTTATATTTCTAGAATACTATTCTAGTATACTATAGAATACTTTCATCCCTTCAATGTCAGTTTTGTATTATAGAAATAGTAACTAAAATATAGTTTTAGAAGTAATAAAATATTATATATAAAACTCGACTATTTGATCATCTTCTCTCTATTATTAGAATATTTTAACTTTATAATTTTAAAGTTTTACTAGTTTATTTACTACCTAAATCCTATATATAAAACTATATATTTATAATTTATGATGAGTTAGATTTAATGATTTTAGATAAGGCTATCTTAACTATTATACAAGTTATATAATACTTCCCTGTGGTTTTCTAGTATAGCAAAATAAGTTATAGTATTTTTAATATTTTAATAGAAGTCTTTACTACTATTTGAAATACTTAAAATAATAAGAGATATTACTAAGGTTTAGATAGGCTTCTATATTTTCTGAAGTATAAGCTAAGCTATTTATTAGTATACTGTTACTATATATATCTTTAGTTGATTTATAAAAGTTTAGTATTAAATATCTTAACTAAAAGAAGATTAAATAATTACTCGTTTTAGATCTAGACTTCTTAAAGAAGGTTAGAATTTTAAATAATAGTAACTATATAGCTAGCTATTTAGCTAGATTAGCTATAATACTATATAGCAAATAAACTATAAAGAAAGGCTTTAATTATATTTTCTCTGAGATTCTTTTATGTTTAATTCAGCTATTTTAGTTTATACTTTCTAAAATATAGAATACTTTATAATTTTTGAGGGATCTTTATAGGAGACTACATTTAGTGTAATATTAAACCTATATTAATGAAAAACTATAGAGATACTAAGGCTCTTATTCAAACTATAAAAAGTAAATAAGTTAAGTTATACCTCTATAATATCATTTTCTATACTATTCTAACTATAAATCCTATCTCCTTTTAGTAATTATAAAACTAAAACCACTAGTAAAATACTAGGCTAGATTATTTATCTTAATTATAGAATAGTAATTGATCTCAAATCATAGCTATCAATATTTAATATAACTAGTAAATCCTCGAATACGTTGTATTTTAAGAAAGAGTAATTATTTTAGTAATGGAATTAGTATAGTATAAGCTTTCTACTAGATATCACTAGTACTAGTAATATATTATAGATATTATTTGAAAACCCCTAAGAAGTAATAAATAGTTCTAGTACTAATACTTAAAGTATCTTAGTAGAAAGCTTCTTAACTACCTTACTTTAACTATATGAGATATTGAGATTATTAATAGCTACTTGAAATAGAATAATTACTAGTTTACTTGGAGGGTATATAAAAAATATAATATTAGTCAAGCTAAATAGAAGATTTATTATATAGAACGTAAGAATATTTTATATTTTACCCCTAAGGAACATATTACTCTTAACTTATACCCCTATTACTAGAGTTATAGTAGCTATATTTTAGTTTTAATATTTATAGATAAAGCTACTAACTACTATTAAGACTTCTATTTTATTAGTTATACTAGAATTATCATAATAATAATATTTAAGAGTTTTATTATACTCTTTAAATACTAGTATAGTATTAATATTAAGGTTTTAAAATACAATAATAAGGTCCCTAGGTATAAGAAATTAAACTCAGATCCTATTTCTCAAAATATATACTTTGAACTATTTACTCTATATACTTAGAGCTAAAATAGAAATACTAAGTATATTAGAATAATTATTAAAGTTTATATAAGAGTTACAAAGTAAAAGGGTAAGCTATTTTATTATCTTTAGCCTGAGATCCTATAAGCTATAGTATTTCTTTATTTGGTTACTTTTACTCTATACTTATAATAGTATCTAGCTTCTTTACCCTATATATAGAATTAACTATAGATTTTACTTAATAATAGTATTGGTATTAATACTAGCTTATAACTAGTTAAAATACCAATAAAATTACTTTTTATTATAAATAATTATATTCTCAGTTTCAATATTTAATTCTATAGTAATAGAAAACCTAGTAGTAATAATTGGGGAGAATCTTATCTAAGCTAAAACTTAGTATATATAATTAAGAATAACTATTCAAATTCTAAAGTTGAGAACTTTAATACATTTTCTAAAAATAGAATAAAATAGAATATTTATAAAACCTAAGTATTGTATAATGTATTACTTTTCTATATCTAAACTATTTGTAATAAAGTCTAGTAACTAGAATAGTA
>RYZW01000525.1:0-25713 GCA_004367215.1 Colletotrichum trifolii
TTACCCTATATATAGATTTATCTATAATTTTTACCTAGTAATAGTATTTATACTAATACTAGCTTATAACTAGTTAAAATAGTAATGGAATTATTTATTATTATAGATAACTATACCCCTTGTTCTAACGTTTAACTAGTAGAAAACCTTATAGTAATAATTAGGGAGAGTTTTATCTAGGCTAGGGCTTAGTATATATAGCTAAACGTAACTACTAAAGTTATAGGGTTAAAAGTCTTTATAAACCTCTTAAGAATGGAATAAAATAGAGTACTTATAAAAGCTAAGTATTCTATAATCTATTACTTTTCTATATCTAAACTATTCTTAGTAACGTTTAGTAATTAGAATAATAGTATACTATACTTTTATAATAGAACTAAAATCTCCTTGAAATCTATATATTTACTTTAAAAAGTAAACTATAGAATAAGTATAGAGATATCTAGTTATAACCATTATAACTAAAACTATTATTTTATTATAATAAGTTTTAATAAAATTATCCTAAGTATTATAATTAATAAGTAATTTATAGATATTTAAAAAAGGATTATCTAGTTAACTTAGAACTTACTATATTAAGCCAATAATATTAAAAATTAGATATTAATTAAATAATATTTTCATATTAATATACTACTATAATACCAATTACTAGATACTTTAGAATATTATGATAACATAATTATAAAGGTTTTAAAAGCTATTTAGCTATACTAGGAATATCTATATAATTTTAAGTATTATTTATACGTTAATAATACTTAATTAATATATCAAAATTATTTATTAATAAAAGTGAACTAAGTCTTATTATACTTATATAGAAATTATAAGTTAGCTTATTATAGTAATAGAGAACCTTTATATTAGTAATATAAAATCTTATCTTAGGGGTAAGTAAAACTTAGTAAGGATATTAAAGTTGTGGATATTAAGGTTATAATAAATATTCGAATAGAGTACTTGTAGTTAGTAGTAATTGAATATCTTGAGATATTTAAATCGTGCGTGGCTGTGAGGGTGTAAAGGTGTGAGGGTATGNAGTATAAAGTTATCGTAGAAGGAGTTATTAGGTATTTATTATTTACGAAAAAGTTAGTATAGGGTAAGTATACTAGCTATAACTACGAGGGGTTTAGCTTTAGATTAATTAGGGGCTAGTTATAGTAGTTAGTAAGGGGGGTAAGAGGGTTAAAGTTATACTTTAGGAGGTAATATATCTACTAATAGTCATAGTAGAGAGCAAGCTATCGGTCCCTCCCCTTTTAAAATATCTAAAAGTATTTCTTTAGTTTTATTAATATATATTTTAGAGTTAAATTATCTTTTTTTAGCTAGTTTTTAGTATAGAATATATAGTTCTAAGTTATTTACCCTATTTATAATATTATTTCAAGTAATAACTATTATTCAAATATTTAAGAATCTAGGATATAAGTTTATAATTATATATTTAATATATTTATAGTTTTCTAGAACCCCGTTTAACATAATAGTTTAACGTCTAGCTAGCTCTTACTACTATAGTAAGAGTAGTAGGTTTAAATCCTACAATAAGTAAGCGTAACTAGTAAGTATATACATATTTTCTAATTATATAAACTATATAGTAACTACTACTAGCTATTAGCTCCTACTATTTACTATTAATAGCTAGCGACTATTAATAGCTAGTAATAAGTATTATAGGTTAGCTAGTATTAGTATTACATAACTACGATCCTTCAAGAGTAACTATAATGGATAGGCCTATACTTTCCCTATTTATTACTTATTATATTAACTAACTATATCTTACTACTCAAGCCTTTCTCTATATAATAGTTCCTTAGAACTAGTAGTATCTAGTAGGTAAGTAAAGCTAGGTAAGAGCTGATAACTGGGTACAACTACTTTTAAAGGGTCCTGGAGAAGTATATGATTTTAAATAGATCAGAGACTTTTAATATAACCATAATATAGTTCTCTAGAAGGTGTAGGTAAATTCCATGATTATATAAATATTTCGATAAAGTATAAAATACATTATTTAACATTCCTATAAAGAATACCTAATATAAATAATACTTTACTATAGCTTTTTATTGAACTTTGATTAATAGAAATTGAAATAAAGCAAACGTATCTATATTTAATTAGATTTCTCATTTCTAAGTTTAGAACTTTTCTCTTAATAGTATTCTAAAATAAATTTTAGTCTGATCAGGTAAAGTAAATTAACTAAGTATTAAAAACTATCTTTCAATTACAAAGATTGCTTAGATTTTAAAGATCTAGTATATAATAATTTAGAAATAAATAGTATACTACTTAATATGCTTTACTAAATTAAAGATATTGGAATCACTTTTCTTAAGGATTTTCGTATATCTTACTCCATTTTTCTATTATATAACTAAATTATTCCAATTATACTAATATTTCAGAATTCCTAGAAAGGTTTAAAAAGAGAAATTATCATTATTAAGAAGTTCTTTTTAAGTAAATATTAGAAATCTATTATTAATAGTAATATTAATTTATGACTAAATTATGTGATAGTACGTCTTTAGCTTTTTATAATTAAAATCTTAAAATACTTTAAACTTAAGATTTATAATATAATAATAAAAAGTACTTTTAACTTTAAGAATAAAGAGTTCAGTATATATAATTATGTATTAAAGAGGCTTTTCTGAGTTAAATACTTATTCAAGTTGAGTAGCTTAATTGGTTTTAAAATGTTGAAATTAAATTTAATATCTACATTGATATATCTCAAGATGTTTTAGCTAATTGAATAGAATTATAATATAATATATTAAGAATTAGAAATAGAGCTATTAGATAGCTTTACTATTATATTAAGATTACTAGTAATTAAAAATACTATTTGTAAGTAATTTATTAAAAAGCTAATAGAATAGATTAAAAAAGAGTGTGTTTATATTTACTAATTATTAGTAGACCCGTTTGACGTAGTAGTTTAACGTCTAGCTAGCTCTTACTATTTTATAATAAGAGTAGTAACTTCGAATCTTATAGCAGGCAAGCATAACCGGTTCTACTAGTCGCGTAAACTATATAGTAACTACTACTAGTTATTAGCTCTTACTATTTACTATTAATAGCTAGTAACTATTAACGGCTAGTAATAGGTATCGCTAGCTAGCTAGTATTAGTATTATATAACTATAATCCTGAAAACGTAACTATAATAGATATAGGCCTATATTTTCCCTTTATAATATACTTTCCGTATTTATTAACTATTATATTTATTAACTATATTTGCTACCTGAGGTTTTCTCCGTTTAAATAGTTCCTCAGAACTAGTAGTATCTATAAAATTTAAAGTACTAGGTATAGCTTCCTTGAAAGGGTTCCCAAGAGGTATATAACGTTAAATAGATCAGAGACCTTTAATATAACTACTAATTATTAGTAGTTTAGAGACAAATTAAATATTCCTAAGCTAATTACTATAAGAAATAAGTAATATAGTATATAGTTTAAACATGGGTTATTGAGAAGTATATTCTATTTAAACTAAAATGAAATACTTAAATATATATTAATAGGATAGTTTAGCTTTATATAAATTACGAAGCTATATAGTTAGGTTAGTAAGATATGTGTTTCCATAATTAACTAGATAATAAAATTATTATTCTTAACCTAAATATTATATCAAACCTATATATATATATACATATACTAAGTATCTCTTTCAATCTAATAGATATCCTATTATTAGTTTATCCAGAAGGGATAATCGTATACTATATATAATCTCGTTATTTAGGTATTAAAGCCTTCTAGTATTTATTATTAGTATTACTATATATTATAGCTATATATATAACTATATAAAACTCTAGATCTATAATACAAAAGTTACTTACTAACTACTATAATACTAAACTATAACTCATAATAAGTATTACTAGTAAATCACAGAAATATATAGCTATATATACTATACGCCGTAGTATATACTATATAGTATAGTATTACTAATACGAATAACTTTTTCTTTTTACTATATACTTTATACCTATCTATTTATATATAAAAGCTAGCACTAAAGATTCTATAAATATATAATAAAGATAGTGTTAAAAATAAGATTGAAAATGAATAGAAAATAGTATTAAAAGTAATCCTTTTACTCTTTACTTACAAATACTTGAATATCCCTTTATCTATTCTATTTGAATAATTTATCTCTCTATTTAAATCGTTATATAATTTGAATTAATAAATCTCTTAAAAACAAAATTTAGAACAGTTTTTATAAAGCTATTAATAACATTATTATTTCTATTAATTTATTATATTTCATAGAGCTTATGATACTTATATAACTACTTTAATACTATAATATTAAAATACTTCTCTTTAGTAGCACTAAGCTTTAGAAAGTATTTATAAACTAAATATAAATTGATAGATATAATAGTTAGGATAGAAAGGAAACTTAGTATTTAAAGATTTTCTCAAGTAATATAACTATAATATAAATAAAGTTTATACTAATTACTATAGTATAAATCTCTAAAATAAGTATATTCTTAGTAATTCTTTTATTTTCAATAAAGGAATAGTATATAAAGTTAATATAAAAGTTAAACTAGTTATTACTAATTACTATCTCTTAATTTAGGATTATTATAAATCCTGATTGAAACAAGAGATTAGTATTATTAGTAAGAAAGCTATTAGCAAAAATATGGAAGTATATTTTAGAAAGATTAAGTAATATAAGATTAAAATCATAGTTAAGATATTTAATTTACTATTTAAAATACTTCTTAAATATAGTAGTATTATTAATAGTGGATTATTAGTCCTATATGATATATAAGAAGTTAAATAATACGTTAAGTTAATGTATTAGAGTAAAGTACATTCTATATATATATTATTTAATATATATTTCCTTAAGTAATTTAAGTATGGTATATATATCGAGGAATGCTAGCTTTTACTTTTAATATTTCTAGTATAAATAGAAAGTATTATTATTGAGGTTTAAGATATTTCTATTAAAAATAAGAGGGTTTATTTCTATAAGAGTAGTTTTAAGTTCTATTTTAAATAAACTATTTTAGAGTTCTTTATTTTTATAGTATAAGAAGGTAGTATTAGAGAAGTTAGAAGTATTATTTCTTTATATATTTATAAAGTTTAAATCCTTATTTATAAATTATAAGATGAGGAAATATAAATTATATATTAATATTTATATTTATAATTACTTTTTACTATATTTGGAGTAAGGTACTTATTAGTAAGTATTAGTTTTAACAAGGTTATATGATAGCTGAATGATATATTGTTATAGATCCCAGAAAGTGTTATCTTTTAAAACAAAAAACAAAGTTAGCTATAATATACTTTATAAGTTTTATTTTAGTTTAGGTATAGATTTAAGTAATCTTTCGAAACTATATTATCACATCTTTATATTAGAAGGTAGCTAGGGTTATAGCTAAACTTAACTATTAGCTACTTTATTAGATTGTTAGTAATTATATTAACACTTCGAATTTATTATTATTACTAAAACCCTAGATTATAAGGTATAATTTCTTATATATTGTATTAGTATATTTAGTTTTAATTGTATGAATAATATATAATTTAAAATACTTATCAGTTTTATAGAGGATAGGGTTATATTAGATAATCTCGAAGATATTACTAGTAATAATATCCTTAATTCTTTTTTTATTAACTTTTTAAATAGTAAACCTAGTATTATGATAGTATTCTTTTTAAAGAAAGTGAAGGAGAAGGTTATATTTAATTATTCTTTAACTATATGGTATATTATAATATAAGGTTTATATTTGAATATTTCAGTTAGGGTAGTAGTTATTATAAACTTTAGAGATATAACTATTAATAATAATATACTAGGGATATTACTAATTATATAGGGAAATAGGGGACTATTATTACTAATAGTAGTAGGGTTATTATTATATATAATTATAAGGGTATATAGCTAAAAGCCTAGTAAGGGAAGGAGTAATAGTAAAAAATAAATCTCCATAAGTTATAAGACTTCAACTAAATAAGCTAACTAGTAGTAGCTATAAGAAGCTTTTATCTTATAGTAACCTTAAGCTATTATATTATATAATCTATATCTAATCCTAGTTATCCTAACTCTCTACATAAGCTATAAGGTATATCTTTATAACTATCCCTCCCTCTATAAACCTTAGACTTTAAAGTTTATAAATACTATATAGCTACTCTCGTATTTACTAGCTATTCGCTAACTATTTAGTAATTAATAATAAAAAAGTTTTTCTTACACGTATATTAACGTATAAAAGTTATTTATCCTATATATATATTAAGATATAGAGGTTATCCTATATATATATATATATAAATATAAAAGTCTTTATCCTATATATGTATTGATATATAAAACTCTTATTACCATATTAAGTAATAATATTTCCTATAAGTATATTAACCTACGAAATCTCCTACCTATCAGCAAAGCTTTAATATATTAACTACAAATCTTTAGACTTACTAAGGTATTTAACCTTTTTAGTATATTAACTAGAAATCCTTAAAGCTAAACCTAAAATATCTAACTTTTTTTAGTATATTAACTAGAAATCTTTAAGGTTAAACCTAGAATATCTAACCTTTTCCTAATACTAATCAGGTATCTAAAACTTCTTATAAGTAATTAAACCCCTAAAATATCAACGTATATTCACTAGTAGATACTTCTAAGGCTTCTTATTATATTATATAGCCCTAGGCTTTATATAGCTCTAAAGACTTTTTAGTAAACTTTTAGTAGTAAGGCGCTTATAGTAAACCCTTGTTAAATAATAGGCTACTTACTTTCTAGGGCACTTTTACTATACTATATAGGCCTAAACTTTATATAGCTCTAAAGACGTTTTAGTAAACCCTTAGTAATAAAGTACTCATAGTAAACCCTTATAAAGTAGCTTAGTCTCTAGTAGAATATATAGAGTTTATTATAATAATCAATAGCTATAATATAGCTTAACTTACTATATACTTCGTATAAGGAGTAGTAATCCTCAAAGTATTCTTTAAAGTATAGCTTTTTTACTCAAAGGCTTTCTAGAGTATTAATCTCCTTATAGTATTCAGGTACTAACCTTTTAAAAGTAATAGTGTTCCCGATACTACTAAAGCCTTCTTTATAAAACTATAATATCTCTTATAAATACTTAGCTACTAGGACTACTACTTTAAATACCTGATTATTAAACTTCTAGTATTATAAATATTACTATTACTTAACCTTAAAGTAATAGAAGAAAGTAAAAGTGTAAAACCTCGAAACCTCTAACTGAGGAATACTTAGAGTTTTATAAATAACTAACTATTTAGTATTAAACTTCAGTAAAGATTAGCTTCTATACTAAAGTATATAAAGTATACTATAAAAGCGTAATTCTAATAAAATCTAGTCGCTTAATAAATAGTAAGCAAATACTTTAAAATTAATCTATATAGGGTTATATAAAATATAGTAGTAATTATACTACTAGGTCTATAAGTTATATATCAGTTTAGTTATAGCTTACTAAATCTTATATACTATAGAAACCCCTAAGCATAAAATATAACTATCTTAAATTACTATTAGCTAATCCTCGATTTCATATAGCGTAACTTTTTTATAAAAGAAACTATATAGGTAACTAGAGGGCTTCGAGTAATCCCTATGGTTATTATGAATTAATAATATAGGGGTTACTATACGTATACTATTAGATAACTAAACTAATATTATCTCTATAAAAAAGCCTATTATTTAAAAAAACATATAAGTACTATAGTCACTATATATTTAGGCGATATAATTACTATATATTCAGGCGATATAATTATTATATATTTAATAGAGGTTTTAGTAGCTATAATTGCGGGCATTATCGTTACTTCTAGTACTATCACTACTACCTTATCTTTACTAGCCATTCGTTATAACAGACCTATTACTAAAATCCCAGCCCTACCCCTCTAAAAATAGAAATTAAAAGATTATATAAATATATAGCTAAAACCCCTAGTAAGGGAAAAAATAATAGTAAAAGATAGGTCTCTATAAGTTATAAGACTTTAACTTAGTAAGCTAACTAGTAGTAGCTATAAGAGGCTTTTATTCTAAAGTAACTGTAAGCTACTATATTATATAATCTATATCCGATCCTGGCTATCCTAGCTCTCTATATAAGCTATAAGGTATATCTTCATAATAGTAATAGTATTTTATAATATCTATTAAGTATTCTAGGGTTTTATAGGGATAATTATAGATAAAATCAAAGTTCCATCATAAAAATATATTTTCCTATATAGCATTAGATTTCTAGTAGTAATAATAGGGAAATAGTTAGGGTAATATATATTAGTATTTTTAAGTATTTGATATAGTAATATACCTAATAAGATCTATTATTTATTTTTAAAGTATAGTTTTATAGCTATTATTTAGAACTTTTAAGGGTTTTGAGGGAATTTAAGAATAAATATTTTATTATAAATAGTAATAAGGTAAAATAAGTTTTACTATTTTTGTTTTTCTTATTATATATATATAAGAGACTAAAGTAGGAAGGTTACTATATATAAGATATTAGGGCTATTATATATTACTAAAGTAGTATTCCTAGTATATTTAGTATAGGTATAATAGATCTCTTCCATTATTTTCTATATAGTATAGGTTTAGGTAATTATATTTAAGGAAGGAGTAAAGTTTTCTATGAGATATAGGTATATACTAAAAGTAAGTAGTATAGGTATAAGGCTATTTAAGTTAGTAGTATTATTAATCATTTTATATATTACTTAAAAAGACTTTTCGGTTATTATAAGGATTTTATTATGATAAATCTTATATATTTAGTAGAGGAGGGTATAGTAATATTTAACTTTACTAACATTATTACATATCTCAATCAGTACTATTCAGATCATTAACCTTATAGCTTTTGTTTCTAATCTGAATTCTTTAGATTAAAATATTATTTTTATATTAGTAGTGATAAAATCTAGAAGGTTTTAGTAAGAGTTAATTTAGTTTATTTCAAAGGCTTTTATATTGTTTTTCCTAAGATCTTTAGTAAAAAGTAAGTAGTGTTAAATACTATAGTAGCATTAATAATATAGGATATAGGGCAGCTATTAAGGTGAATAATAATAATAATAACCTTAGAATTAAACTTAATATTATTTTAAATAGTAAAGTAAAAGTAAGAGGGGATAATACTATATATCTAGTACTAGTAGTAGTACTATTTAAGAACTTCAAAGGTATAGTAATTAACTAGATATCTCGTTTTAGTAAAGATATTATAAAGGTATATTATAACTAGGTATCTGAAATAGTAGTAAAGTCTCTATATTCCTGATTTTATAAGGTATATAGAAGTAAGTATTTTCTCTTTACTAAGGAATATTTATTAATAGTTCTATTTTTGAATAGTAAGTATAATCTTTTTATTTTAGTAAAGCTAGTTATATATATTATTAAATATCATACTAAGGTAATCTTTATTTATAAAGTAAAGTAAGAAAAAGGTATTATATAGTATTATATAAAATATAATAATACTAAGTAATATAGGAATATTAACTATTCTGAGTATTATAATTAAAATGATACTACTAAAATGAATTATAACTAGTTTATTTTATAGAAATAAAAAGGTTATAGAGAAGTTGATTATTTACTTAAAAGCTATAAACTAGAAATACTTAGTAGTTAAGAAGCTGGTAGTATTTAAGTTAGGTAAAATTCCTTAAGAAATAGTATAAGTCATGACTTTTAAGTTTAAAAGTATGTATAGGGGTTATGTTTATATTCTTAGTAATTTTACTATGAAAAGTACTTTCTCTAGTAAAAGTATATAATATTACTTAATCTTAGAAGATTCTAGTAATTCTACTTCTATTTCAAATAGTAAGTTATTTGTTGAAGAATAATATAAGGAATATTCCTAGGGTAGTAGAGGTTTAGTCTTCGAGATTATATTATATCTAGTACTAAATAGGAAACTTTTGATACTTATTATCTTTTAAGGGTATTTAGAAATTATATAGCTATATTAAAGGTCTCTGATCTATTTAAAGTTATATGCTTCTCCGGGACTCTTTAAAAGTAGTTATACCTAGTTATTAGCTCTTGCTTTATTTACTTACTAGATACTACTAGTTCTGAGGAACCGTTATATAGAGAAAACCTTAAGTAGTAAGATATAGTTAGTTAATACGATAGCTAATAAATAGGGAAGTATATTATAAAGGGAAAGTATAAGCCTATCCGTTATAGTTACTTTTTAAGGATTATAGTTACGTGATACTAATACTAGCTAGCTAGTAATATTTATTACTAGCTATTAATAGTTACTAGCTATAAACGGTAAGTAGCAAGTACTAATAGCTAGTAGTGGTTACTATATAGTTTATATAATTAGAAAGTATATAATATATACCTCCCGGTTACGCTTACCCGCCGTAGGATTCGAACCTACTATTCTTACCGTGATAGTAAGAGCTAGCTAGACGTTAAACTACTACGTTAAGTAGGTAATATTTAGAAATTATTATTAAAGTTATTAATATATTTATATTTAGCGAGGTTAGCTTGAAATATCACTATAAAGTACTTTTTGTATTATTAGTTAATTTATATTTATTATAAGAGGTATATTATTCCTCGAAAATATATTTTATGGATTAATAACTTATCCTGCTATATATATAGTATCTCATATTACTATAGATATATATAGAGGCTAGGGGAGAGTAATATTTATTCTAAAATAGTTAGGAGTAGTTATGAGTATAGCTATAATCTTAAGTACTACTATAAAGTATATTATATATAACTAGTTTAAAACTATTCTTTAGATATATTACTATTATTTCTATTATTCTAAAAGTATTATAACTTTGAAAGTACTATAGTATTACTTATAGCTAAGTATAACTAGTCATAGAGATTCTAAAAAGTTATTATAGAACTAAATAGTACTAATTAGTATTCTAGTATACTATAATACATATTTATAAGTTAGTTATAGAAAGGGTTAAAGAATACTAACTAGTATTCTAGTATATTATAGTATATATTTATAAGTTAGTTATAGAAAGCTTTATTAGTATACTAGTTAGTTTTAAATATTTTCTAGACGTTTATAAGTTTTGTAATAAGTATTTTAAGTATTTCTGTTTTATTTTAGTGAGGGCTTTTAGTTGTTTTATTCTTAAGAGTAGTATTTTACTAGTTAGAGAAATAAATCTAGTAGATTTTATTATCTTCGAAATATTACTAAGTATATATAACTATTTAATTAATCTATAAGTTTAATTTAAAACATATGAAGCATTTAAAGTAAAATTTCAAAGTTAAATCTTTTATTATAATAGAGAAAACGCTTGTTTATATATAATATAAAATACTAAGTTTAAAGTAATAGCTATAGAAAATATAGATTTTGTTTTAAGAATATTATAGAGGTTTCTATAATATTTTATATTTTTATTATATAGTTTTATAAAACTCCTAATATACTAGGTAGATAAGTTTCTGAGTGGGGTAATAGGGGAAAGGTATAAGGTGTATTTAGGTTACTAAGGATATTATATATTACTCTTATCTTAGTGTATTTCCTACTAGTAGAAAAGCTTTAAATTATATAGTTTAGGGATTAGTAGTACTATTAGTAATAGTAGAAGCTATATATTTTATCTAAATAGTATTAAGGGCTTGGTATTTTATATAAAATCTTAAGATATTAACTAAGCTTTAGCTATAAGTATTACTTCTTTAACCTTAAGTTTAGTAGTATAGAGGGGTAATTTTATTTTTTATTTATTTTAAAGAGATTATTAATTTATTTAGAGTAGTATTTAAGGTTAGGTTTGAGGCTTGAGATATACTTCTTTGTATTATTAAGTTCTATAGGAATTGAATATTTAAAGGTTTTATATTAAGTAAGTTTGTATAATATAGTATAGAATTTCTTGTTTTTATATTAACCTTAATTCTATAATTAATGAAATATTCCCAAAAGTAGTAGATTATATATTTATTAGTAAGTTACTATATTTTTATAAGTTATTTATCGAAATCTATTTCAAAACAGTTAAAAAGTTTATATTTATAGATCTTTAAGAAATTCTATTAGTAGATATAAGATACTATATAAGTAGTAATATTCTTAGTATTCATTTCTACAAGGTTATTATAATTAATTTTAAAAAGTTTTTTTAAAGAGATTTGTATTAATATATAGTTTAAGTTATTCTAGGTTTATAAAGTTACTACTTAGAGTTATTTGAGTTATAGGAATAATAGAGTTTAATTTAAAGTTTAGTTTAAGGTTTAATTTAAATATATTAGTTAAGGGGTAAAAAGTTTTTAAAAAAAGAATAGCTTTTAAGAAGAGATAGGAGTTTTCGAGATATCATATAAGTTTCTTAAGTATAAGAAATATAGGATATTATGAATTTTATATACTATAAAGGTTTAGTAATACTTGAAAGGAATTATTATATTTACTAAATATTTTCTATCTAGTACTAAAAAGTATTATTTAAGTTTATTTTTTTAGTATCTTATAAAGTATTTTTAGCTGAATTATTTTGAAAGTATATAATGAATTCTTTAATAATAGTTCTAATAAAAAGATTAATATATAATTTAAGTTTTTAGTAAGGGATTTAAATAAGGGGAAATATATCTATAATATTTAAATTAATATTTATTATTTTTTATCTTATATAAATTTTGAATAAAAAGTTTATAATTACTTCTTCTAGTATAAAAAGCTTTACTGATTTATAGTATAGTAGTAATAGATAAGTTAATTCCTAATTAGTATTAGTTTATCTAATAAAAATAACTATATATCATATATAATCTTCTTATATAAATATAAAAAAGTTTTAGTATTTATTATTATTATTACTATATTATATAACTATATATATAGCTATATAAAACTCTAGATCTATAGTATAATAATTACTTACTAACTACTATAGTACTAAGCTATAACTAGTAATAGGTATTACTAGTAAGGTATAGAAGTATATAGCTATATATACTAAATATACGCAGAAGTATATAGCTATGTATACTATATATATGCGGACGTGTATATGCTATGCGCGGTAGCGCATGCTATGCGGCATGGCGTTACCGATACCTATATACTAACTTATTAGGTAAATAAAAAAACTACAGATATGCAGACGCAATATTACGCTCATCGATACAACAATCTATCCCTATAGCTGAGCAGATAATTATAACTTAACCATGAGACTCGCAAGCACTCTAACAATATCAAGCCAAAAAGACGATTGGGGATAAGCTTCGCAACCGACCAGGTGACGGGCATTTGGATTCTTCTAAGTTTTGGCTAGATGTACGCCATAGTATCTCGTCATCCTCTCCATACCCGAACCACAGTCATGCCTCTGACTAGACCAGTCGTAAAACCAGCGACGCGCCCTGCCTCTATGCCGTCTCGCGCTTGCCTTCCTTCAACTCCTTCTGCAAGCGATGTTAGCAAAGCCAGCACTATACCGATCATGCAGGAGCAAGTGAGCAGCTACCAGTGCCTTCATGGTGCCGTGGAGAGCGTGACGATGGTTGCGGCGGAACTTGGGATCGGTGCCCTTGAGCGAAGGGTATCTGGACGTCTTGGGCTTCTTGATTCTATTTGGGTGTAAGAACATTTGGTCAGTATCCAAGCCTTGGATGATCCATGATCGATTCAATTTCATCCTTTCAAATCATACCCGTTGCGATGCGCCTTGCGCGACTGGTTGTGCTGCGACGAGTTCTTAGACTCTGTGAGATCAGAATGTTAGCGCATCTTGCGCCTCCTGGCAGTGTCGGCCGTGAGTTCGTAAGGACGTACTGGCCATTGCTGCGGTCGAAAGATGCCCCAAACTCGGTGGTGAAGTCTGAAGTTCGTGTTCGGTCAAACAGGTGGTTGACGACGTGAGGCAGAATATCGAGACTAGTCGCCCGAGTGGTGAGTGGTGTTGTGGGGTTGAAATTCCATGCCCTAATGGCGTTGCTTCAGCTGAGATGGCAGGTGTACGTAATCGTAAGGCACTTCCTCTTAGCGCGGTGCCGTGTGGGGTTCCGTGCCTGGACGATTCTGGCCGAAGTTCTGCCGGTCCGTGACTGAACATCAGTCGCGCACGTGGACCACTACCTCACTGGTATTGACACCACATATTGTGACATGAACACTACAATCAGCATGCTGTCGTGACATTTCCATGAACCTCGCAACGCTGTCCTCGGGCACTGCTTTGTCTGACCGTTTGATGACCATACCAATTCCAAGACGATACAGCGTTTCAGTGCAAGCTGAAGGGTGCCATATGATAGCGCCAAAGCCCGTACGATTGGTCCGCGGGCACGGTACAGGTTCATAAGTTCAATACTTTCCAACTAGTCTAAACTATGCGTAAACGTGATTCATCCAGATGCCCAGCCCAGACAACCCTCATAAACCTGATAAACACTACGTCAAAACAAGACGCTTCACGGTGGACGGGCCACGGACTGCAGCAGCACTTTTTGCGAGTTTTCGCAGCTGCCTCGTCCGTACCATCTTTAGGTATCGGATAAAGAGAACGAACACAAGTTCCATACTGATGTTAGGTTAGCGCCGGCGTCTTTCAAGTATGATGGCGGCTGATGCTTCAAGGACATACCGTTCTTTTGTCATCATCAGAATACCCTGCACAAGAAAGCCCTTGATGATCTGTGGCGCAATACCCTTGAACAGTCCCACAACACCTTCACGCTCGACGATGAAGTTCATGACCTCTATGAAGCTCCCAAAGGGTTTACCATTCCTCTCCGGAGGTGGTCTCGACTGGAGGCCAACCTTAGCGACGATCAACGGCTGGGTGGCGACCGTAGCCAATGCTTTCGAGGCAGCTCCCAGAACTTGGGTCCCATGGTCAGCAGATTCATACAACTGCATAGGATGGATACGCACAGAAAGATTCCCAAAGTTCGAGGTTGGGCTTGCCTGGAACCCAGGATTCCTTCAGTCTCTCGTAGGCCCCGTATGTGATGGCGGGGTTAATGACGAGCACCAAGCTTGCCTTGAGACCTCTCCACAAACCAAACACGCCATCGTCTCCGTTAATGACTTCACGAGCAGTGTCAACGAACCCTTTTCGCTCAGACTTCCGCTGAGTTTGCTGACGGGTGGTGATGACAGCCACCGGTATGGTGCATAATTGTGCGACGGCGCCAGCGACAGCCCCTAGGGAAAGTTCTACCAGTGTGGAAGGCGGAGTGGACGTCTTAGCTGAGCGAAGGTAGAGGGCGCGTGCAACGGAGTACCAGTAGAAGTAGGCAAAATTAGTCGAGGCAACCCCGAGGAGAGAGCCACTCATGCCAGCATAGAGACCCATCGGACCATCATCGGAGACAATTTTGCTCAAAGCATCCCATGTGGAAGAGTAGTGAGGCTCGGAGACTTGGAAATCGTCGGCAGTGGTCTGCGATTTGACCTGGACCTGGAGACGCGTCTTCACGCTTTCAAGTAAGATCAGTGTCAGTCAAGTTGTACATGAATACGATCAAAGAGTTATTGAAAGAATTGGATTGGAGAAGATGCGTGACACTTTGTCGGTGGTGATTTCTCTTATGGCGTTGACGAGCTAATTTAAGTGACCATATAGGGGGGATTCTCACATGTCAAGAGGATAGACCAAGGCGTTGGCCAGCACAGCGCCCGTAGCACCCGCGACCGCTTTGCCCCAAGGCGAAATGTTCGCAGGTTTGGACTGTGCTGCCATAATCTGGGTTGCGAGCGGGTTGTATTAATATTTGTACAGTCGAACACAGGCCAAATGGAGAATAATAGATGTTGCAGTCGAGTAGGTATGGGAGACAGTGATTTCGCTCGCAATTGGCGTCGGCATCGGCTTTGGGGGTCCGTCTCGTTCGAGATCCGACGCTGTGACGTTAGTCAAACAACTATTTCGGCTGCGCTAGGCGCCAGAGATACGGAGTAGCGACTTCAAAAGCACTACTAGACGTGGCAGTCCAATGCTGTTGAGGGCATAGAAGTTTATGTATGTGAATGAGATCGAGGTGTAGAAATATGAAAGGCGAATTTTCCAAGCCAAATTCGAGTGCGACGGCTGACCCAAGACGAGGCGACGCTAAGCATGGTGACCGGGCGTTACTACCTACATAGAAAGTGAATAGAGGATGACGCGAGTCGGATCAGGCGCGCGGCGTGGAAGATTCGGGACAAGCACCTAACGCCTGCCTGATTGTATGACCTCGGTCCTGTGATGACCGACTTGCCGTGGCCCTTCAATTTGTCAGGAATAACACGCTCGAGAGGTAGAGTTTATACTAGTTAAACCTTAGACGCTAGTACTATCTCTAAAAACTTTACTTTGATTAAAAAGATTTAAAAAAGCATTATCTAATATATATAGCTATGTTTAATTATATATGGTGTATTATAGATTCTATTCTGAATTATAAATAATAATTAATGAAATATTTTCTAATATTTAAATTCTTTAATAAAAACCCTAAATTCTTTATAATCTATTAGAACTTAAAGCTTATTATAGTCTTTTAGCCTAACATTTTAAATATTATAGTAATATAATAGTATTAGAACCTGCTTGATATAATAGTTTAATATTTAGCTAGCTTTTACTATTTTATAGTAAGAATAATAAGTTTAAATACTGTAGCAAGTAAATATTACTAGTAGTCATAGACCATCTAGTTATATAAACTAAGTATGGTAACTACTACTAGCTATTAGCTCCTACTAGTAACTATTATTAACTAGTAACTATTAATAGCTAGTAATAGGTAATAGTAGCTAGTAGTAGATATTATGTAATAATCTATTATATTCCTATAAAGATTAATTATAATAAATATAGGCCTATAACATATCTTACGTATTTATTAGCTATCATATTTAACTAACTATACTATTACTACTTAAGGTTTCCTCTATTTAAATAGTTCTTTAGCCCTAGTATTATCTATAAAGTAAATAAAATAAGAGCTGACTACTAAGTATAGCTTCTTTTAAAAGGTTCCTGAGAGGTATATAACTTTGAATAGATTAAAGACTTTTAATATAACTACTAAATAGTAGTACTAGGAACTTTCTATTATAAATTAAGTAATTCTAATATATTCAAAATAGCTTCTATAAATAAAATGTAATTAGCTAGTCTTACTCCTATCTTTCTTATGAATGAATACCGCTAACTATAAACTATAAATAATTTCTTTCAAGAATAACTATTAAATCTAAATTACAATATTAGAAACTTGGGATTTTTATAAAATAATCCTTTAGAATAGTAAAAGCACTCTTTTCGCTTTTTCCTTACTAGAATACTATATCTTTTTATTTAGGTACTTAGAAGCTTTATAAAAACTATGTAGTTATATATAAATATATAGTAATAGTTAGTAAACTATAGGAAACTCGTTACTACTTTTACTATTTTTAAAACAAGTTACTTGTTTATTACTTTTACTTTTTTAGGATTATAAATAATCTTCTTTCTAGTTTTAAATATAAAGTTTATGTATTTTATTATTTATATAGAAATAATATATTTATATGAGAATACATATAGTACTAAGGCTACTCTACGACTCTACTAGCTACTATATAACTCAGGTAATTTATATAAAGTATAATTATTCTATTTATACACGTTTAAATATTTTATTCTAGTTAGAAGAAGATATATCTTCTAATAGCTTATTTTCAGATTGTATACTATATTATTTATTTATTATAGTTATAAGCCTAGTTATGTTTAATTATTTCTCAACTTCTTATAATTAATAAATATAAAGGAAATCTTTTTTAATTTATCTTATTAGTTCTTTAATTTATTACTTGAAAATAGTATACTCAACTACTAGTAGTTTTAATATAATAGTAGAGCTTTTTAATAGGTCTAGTGTTAACTATTAGTATATTATACTATATTTCTATATAACTAGTTAAGATATCTAGTAGTATATTAATCGAGATATTAAACCTATTTTTAACATTTCAAAAATACTTAAATTACTTAAATTTAATAAATAGTTTAGCTAAGAAAATACTACTTAAGAGAAAATTAAAAATACTAAAATTTATATTCTTTAAACTAAGGGAGTTATTAATTATTATATAGTAGATTTTAAGTTTCAAGTAGTTTAGAAATCTAATTATAAAGAGATAAAGAAATATTATAATATAATTCAGATATAAGTTAATATTATTATCAATAATAGTTTTCTAATACTTATTGGAATAGAATTTCTTAACAATAATGATATGGTTTTTTAAGTTTTCTTAAAGATTCTAAAATATTAATTTATTTAGAATAGTTTAGTTATATAGTAATAAGTTAGAGTTGAATATAAGAAAGTTTTTAACAATGTTAATTTAAATATCTCTAGTTTAGTATAGTATAATAAGTAGTATACTATTTATTTCTAGATAGTTATATATAATATTTTAAAGATCTAGAGAACTTTTATAGTTAAGGAGTAGTTTTAAGTATTTATCTTTTATATTTTACTTAGTTAGGCTATAATTTAGGATTAGAATATTTTTAAGAGAGAAATTCTAAGTTTTAATATTAGGATTTTAGCTAAATATAGAGAAATCTTTATAGTTATACTTTTTATTAATACAAGTTTAATTAAAAGTTATAGTAAAATACTAGCTATATTAGTTATTTCTATAGTAAAGTTAGATATAATTTAAGTTATAATAAAATACTTATATGATTTTAGGAGTCATTTATACTTTCTAGAGAATTGGAAATATATTAAGTATACTATTACTAGCTTATATATTAGGTTTCCCAATATTTAGATATCTATTACTACTTAAAATAGTATTATTAATAAGGTAAATAATTCTTAACTCTATATTTTATAATAGAAGTTTACTAAGAAGGGATAATTAAATACTAAGGACTATACTAGTAAGGCTAAGGAGGTTTTTTTTGGATAATTTCAAAGTTAAGTTAGCCTTTTTGAATAGCAAGTCTAGTGGTAATAACTATTCCTCTAACTTAATATATATTAGTATTAATTTTATTATTTTGAAAAGCTATTTAAAGTTCTTTTAGGAGTTATCCTAATTATTTGAGAATTTTATATATTTTTAAGGAGTATAGTTTTTAATAGTTATAAAGTAATCTATATTACTAATTTAATAGACTTCTTTAAAAAAGAATCTTTAAGTTTAGCAAAAGAATAGATTTAGTTTAATATAGTTTAGTTGATTCTTCTACAGTTAGATAAGGTAAAAGAATTATTAAGAAAATCTTTATTAGTTTAAAGGAGAAGAATATACTTAATTTAATATTAAATAATGTTACTTATATTAAAAACTTCCATACTAATATTATTTAAGAAGTATTGTTTTTTAATAAGATTAAGATCTAATATATAGGATTAGACTATATTTTTAAATTTAGTTTAATTAAATACTTTATTATTATAAGATAATTACTTAGAAAATATCATTCTATTTTTTTAAAATATAAGTTTATTTTAAATCATTTTATAGTTTTTTTCAATATTTCTAGTATTATCTTAGAGTTATTAAGTATTCTATTTTCTTAGCTATATTATAAAATAGTTTTCCTAGAATTAAGGTTTAATAATACTTATATATAATACTTTTAAATAGGATATCTAGGATAGATTACCTTTAAGTATTTAGTTTTTGATATTTAAGGGGTAAAGATTATAAGATTAAGGTAATAACATTACTCTTACTATATAATAGCTTATTCTTATTAGGTTATCTCTAGATACATTTTAGAGTTATATTTAGTTTACTTATTTTATTATATTACGTAAACCTTCCTTAATTTCTCTAGGGTATATATAAGTAATTCCTAGATTTGTATTATTAAAGATAAATGTTTAGGTTTATTCTTTTTATTTATATTATTTAATAAAACCTAGAATTGAGTTTTTTAAGTATTATTAATATTTAAAAGATAAATAAAAAATAGAGAAACCTTTTAATTTATAGAATTCGACAAGATATTAAGACAATAGTAATAATAATTAATAGAAAAACTAGTTATTAGAGATAAGTAGTAGAATAAAAGATTAATTTTAAATTTTTTCTTATACTAAAAAGCTAGTTAGCATAAGCGAGTATATTCGAAAAGAGCTAATTATTTGAAGGATAAAAATACGAGAAACTATAGGATTATTATTTAAATTATAAGTAGAGTTAATTTAAGTAGTAGCTATATTATATAATATATCTCTAGATATTTAAAATAACTAGAGATTATTATATAAGGTTAAAGAAGCTTAGTATAAGTAGTATTTTTATTAGTAAGTATTAGAGTATATTTTAAGTTTTTATTAAGACTTATGACTTTACTAGGGATAGATTTATATTTAGAGTTATTAAGTATATTTATTCAAGAAATACTATAGAGAAAGTATTTTAAAAAGGTTACTTAAAGTTAAACTAAAGGGATATATTAGATACTTAGTAGGTTATATTTCAAATATTTACAATGTTTATAAGATCTAGATCTTTATTTTTCAGAGGGTTATTATTACTTAAAATATTAAATTTGATAAGATGAAGTTTTATTTAAGGTAACATTTTTGTAAAGTATTTATAAAAGAGGTTATAAAATAACTAGTTAAGTTAATTATAAGAGAGAAACAAGATTCTATTTTTAAAATATTGAGAGATTTAAGAATAGTAAGAATATTTAATAACCGGATTCCTTTTCTATTAGTTATCTTATTAGTACTAGAAGTAGCTTAAATTATTAGGTTAAATCTAAAATTAGTCTTTAAGACTAGTAAGAGAGGTTTAATTCTATTTAAATTAATATTTAAGCTAAAAGGTTTAGTTTAGGTTTCTGATTAATAATAATTAGATATAATAACTTTAGGTAGAAAACAGAGTTTAGGAAATATATTAATAGTTAGAGAACTAGATAATATACTTAAAGTTAGAGATCTAACTGATTAAAAAGAGATATTTATTTTAATTAAAAGTAAGAATAATTACTTTAGGAGTTTTATTTAGTTAAATTAAAGTAGACTAAAGTATAACTCTAGATTTTAACTAATTAGGTTAGGATTTTAAATTACTTAGGAATTAGGTTAATAATATAGAAATAGATAATAATAGTAATTAAAGCTAGAGATTATTATTAGTAATTATATAGTATTTTTAAAAGAATATAACAGTAGTATTTTATATTTCTTAAGATTCAAATAGGATGTTTTACTAGTATTTATTTATTTAATTAGTAGTAAGGGTTAGATAAGAATAGTTCTAACTTTTTAATAGTTCTTTTTATTATTCAAAATATAGTATTAAAGAAGAAGGATCTTTCTATTGAAATTTTAATATATTTTAATTAACTAGTTATATTACTAAAGATTTAGAAAGATATTACTAATTTACTAGAATTACTATAAAAATCTTTTATTAAAATAGTAAGAACTAAGATTATAAAGCTAAAAGAGAAAAGTACTTAGTAAGAAATAAATCGTTAGGATACTATATTTAGGTTTTTTCCTTTTAAGTAAGTCTTTATTTATAAAATAGATATAAATAGTTTTCTAGAATAGTATAAAATAAGGATTTATATATATATAGATATATTACTAGTTAATCTATTATAAATTATATATATAGTAATACTAGTTACTTGAAGTTTTTAATTAATTATAATAATTATAATATAGTTTAATTTTAAGGTTTATTAGTTTAATATTATTAATATCTTTTAACTATTATAAAGGCTTTTAATAGATTTCTAATAATAGTTAAATTACTAGATAGATCTAGAGTTATAGGGTATTATATAGAACTTAAACATATTTTATATAGATTTTGAGATATATTCCTTTTTTAGTATAAGCCGTTTTATATTATATTTAAATTATTAGGATTCTAGTAATATTTAGAGAAGTTTTATTTATTTAGAAATAAGAATTTAAGTATTTTTGTTTTATTTTATATAGATAATATCGTTCTCTTATATTATAAAGTAGTTAAAAAGGAAGTTCCTAAGATTATTAAAAGTATTAAATTCTTTTTCAAATTTAAGGAGTAAAGTTTTATTAAGTATTTCCTAGGGGTTTAAGTAGTTAAAAATTATAAGTATTATAAGATTTATTTAGTTTATAATATATATATTACTAAGATTACTAAGTATTTTAATCTTAACTATAACTTAACTCTAATAATATTCCTTTTAATAGTAATTTCTATCATAAGTACTAGTAAAGTTATATTTAAAGAGATTTATAAGTATTAGATAAATGTTAGTTTGACTTTTATATTTCTATTATAATATAGCTAGATATTCTATTTATATATTTTCTGTTTCTAAAATATTCTATAAAGTTTTCTTAAATATATTTAGATATTATAAATTATATAATTTAGTATTTCTATAGAATAAGATTCCTTGTATTATCATTTAGAAATCTAAGAGGTATTAATAAGATATTTTAAATATTTTTAATTACTAGAAATATTTAATTTATAGATTATAAAGAGATTTAAAGGTTAGATTATAGTTATATGATTTTTCTATTTAGAGAATTCATTTAATAAAAAGTTATTTAATAGAGTATCATAATTATATTAATAATTAAAATAGAATCTTTTAGTTTAGAATATACTTTAAAAGAGGCTATAGTACTAAAGTGATTATTCTAAGATATTAAGTCTAATTTTAGAGATATTTAGAGAATTTATTATAATAACTACGGTAGTTGTATTGAAAGTCTCTGATCTATTTAAAGTCTCATGCCTCTCCGGGACCCTTTAAAGGTAGTTGCACTTAGTTATCGGCTCTTACCTTATTTATCCTATAGATACTACTAGTACTAAAGAACTATGTAAATAGAGGAAACTTTAAATAGTAAACGCGGTTAGTAAATATAATAGCTAATAAAATAGGATGGTATGTTATAAAGGGAAAGTATAGGCCTATCCGTTATAGTTACTCTTTAAAAATCACAGTTACGTAATACTAAATACTAGCTAGCTAGTAATAGCTATTTCTAGCCATCGCTATTAATA
Source organism: Colletotrichum trifolii (assembly GCA_004367215.1). Taxonomy (NCBI): domain Eukaryota; kingdom Fungi; phylum Ascomycota; class Sordariomycetes; order Glomerellales; family Glomerellaceae; genus Colletotrichum; species Colletotrichum trifolii. The sequence goes on from RYZW01000525.1 coordinate 23,151, forward strand.
GTTACTAGCTATTAATATTAATAGCTATTAATAAGCACTAATAGCTAGTAGTAGTTACTATATAGTTTACGTAATCGGAAAGTATATATATACCTACTAGTCACGCTTACCTGCCGCAGGATTCGAACCTACTACTCTTGCCGTAATAGTAAGAACTAGCTAGACGTTAAACTACTATATTAAGCGGGTATTATAATAACTACCAAATAATTAGACTAGTAATTTTAGATAGTAAGCTTTTATTTATTAGATTTAAATATATATATACTTGATAAATATAGCTTTATTAAGAATACTTAAAAAGTAGTTCTAAAGTAATTTGTATACTTATAAATATAATACTAGTAGATAGTTTTATAAAGAATCTAACCTGAAGGAAAGTTTGAATAATTTAGAATATTTCTTAATCTTATAGATTTATAAGTAATATCTTTAGGCTTAGTTAAAATAATAAAAGAGGCTACTTAAGACTATTCTTTTTTTTAAATGTATAAATAAGTAATTTAACGTAATTTTTATTTTTAATAAAAGCTTTTTATAATAGTAATATATAAAGAAAGAAAGTAATAGAATTCTTCCAACTATTCTTGGGGAATGAAATTCTTAAGATAGGTTGTTATCTAGTTAAGTATTAATTATTTGAATTTTAAACTTTAAAGTAAGTAAGATATTATAAGAAGTATATGGAAATTGATTTATACAGGTATTAAAAACTAATTATAATTCTTAAAAAGAGTAGAAGTAGGAGCTTAAGTTTGAATTGAAGGAAGATACTTAAGACTAGTAATATTATAATTATAATTATAAATCTTTAGTTTTCTAGGAATTAGTTAAAATATAAAAGGTTTACTAATTAGAGAATTAGTTATTATTATTAAAATATTAGGGATATAATTACTTAAAGTTAGTTAGATAAATAATATAAGTTAGGGAGTTTGAATAATAAACAGTTAAAGTATTTAAATTAGAGAAGATTATTTAATAATAGGGATTCTAGTAGTAGAGTTTAAAGTATTTCTATTTTTAATAAAAGTAGTTTTAAAGTTTCTTTGTTATTTTGATTAAAGTTTAAGATAGATAAGTTCTCTTGTATTAGTAACTATTTTGTTTTTTAACTAAGAATAGTTAAATTTAAATAAACATTCTTAGGTTAAAATATTTATTTTATTAGTATTAGGAATTTAAAGGATTTCTAACTATTCTTTAAATATTGTATATATCTAGTTTAAGACTAGTAATTAAGTAGTTTTCGAGCTATTCATATACTAGTAGTATTAGTTAGAAATTTAATTTTAATTGTTAATATTAATAGTATAAAGATAGAGGTTTTATAAAAAGATAAAACTAGAATAATATACTATATAGGGGATAGTTTGGACTAGTTATGAGTTTTTAATAGCTTTTGTTTAGAGTAAGTAACTTTTATATTCTTTAGTAGTTTTATTTGTTTTAGAAAGGGTAGATTTAGTTAGCTTTTTCTTTAGAGTAGTAGATTTATTACTAGGGTTTGTGAGTTATTATTTAGTAATTTCTAGTTAATATTAGAGATTATTTATCTCTAAAGAGGTTTCTTAATTTCTAATTCAAGAGGACTTTCTTACTATACTACTAGTAGGTCTTATATTTTTTTAGGTAGTTTAGCTATTTCCTTAATATTTTCTTCACTATTTTCTTTTTTATTTATAATAGTTCTAGGTTCTTTTGTTTTTATTATTAATGGTTTTAAGTACTAGATCTTTGGGTTTAGGCTTACTAGTTTAATTCTTTTTATATTATTAGAAAGGAGTTTTAGAGTAGAGATTTTCCTTAGATATTTATAAAGATATTTTAAACTAGTAGTAGTAGTAGGATCTTTTACCAAATCTAATTCCCTCTTTTATAATACTACCAGGTTTAGGTATTTTAGTAAGTTTAGGTATTAGAGTTAGTAATAAATATTCTTACAAATTAGGGAATTCTGTTTTATATAAATAGGTAAATGATTTTAGTTGAATTATTAAGCTTTTATATCAAAATTGGAAGTTTAAATTACTAATAGGATTTTTCTTGATAAAGTTAAGCTATATTGAAATCTTAGATATAGAGTATTCTTAGATAGAATTACTAAAGATAAAAAATATATAAAGGGAAAAAGAAAAAAAAAGAAAGAATAGGGATTAAATTCTTTAAAAGAAATAAAATTAATTAAGAATTACTAAATAAAATAGATTTCTTAAAAGAAACATAGAAAAGTATTTTAAATTTAAGATTTATTATTTTTACTAAGTATATAAGGACCCGCTTGACGTAGTAGTTTAATATCTAGCTAGCTTTTACTATTATGGTAAGAGTAGTAGGTTCGAATCCTATAGTGGGTAAACGTAACTAGGAAATATATACTATATACCTTCTAGTTATATATACTATATAGTAACTATTACTAGTTATTAGCTTTTACTAATAGCTATTAATATTAATAGCTAGCGACTATTAATAGTAATAGCTAGTAATAGGTATTACTAGCTAGCTAGTATCTAGTATTATATAACTATGATCTTTAAAGAGTAACTATGATAGATATAGG
>RYZW01000526.1:0-11932 GCA_004367215.1 Colletotrichum trifolii
TAATATAGAGTTATAATACTATAGATAGCTATAGTCTTTTCCCTAGTTAGAGCTAATAGTTAATTAGAATAGGGATATATAGATAATAAGTATAGGGGTAACCTAAACTACCTTAATACTAATATAATACTACTATACTATTACTCTTCTTAATTATAGGGAATTAAATAAATAAACTACTATAACTAGTAAGCTTTAGTTAATTCTGATTATAGAAATACATAAAGCTTAGTAAATATATTCTATAATTATTTAACTATATATATAAGCTAATACTTATATATATTATAATACTAAAGACTATTTTATTATAGAATATAAACTATAACTTACCTATTTACTAGTAATTTCTAATACTAATATTTAGGTTTTATAATTAGATAAAAGGATTATAAATAATAAATAAAAAACTTAACTTCCTAGAAAGAATTCCCCAAGAAATAAATTAGTATAACTCCTAATAGTAATACTATAGTAATAGATAAAACTAGAGAAATATAGAAATAAATAGATAAATTACTTTTTTAGTTATAAGAATATACCCTATAGCTTATATAGAGAGCTAGGATAACTAGGATCGGATTACTATATATATATATAGATTATATAATATAGTAGCTTCAAACTACTATAGAATAAAAGCCCTCTTATAACTACTACTAGTTAGTCTACCAAGTTAAAATCTTATAACTTATAAAAACCTACTTTACTATCACTCCTTCCCTTACTAGGCCTTTAGCTAATACTTTTATAATTCTTTAACTTCTATTTCCTAGAAAAGTAAGGCTAGGATTTCAATAATAGCTCTATTATAACAAATAACTAGTAAATATATAGTCGCCGAATACTTAGCAGAAAACTCGGCATCCTAGATAATACCCACTAAAAACTCTACTAAACCTACTACTATAGGCGAATATACAGTAACTATATTACCTAAATATACAGTACTCATACACCTACTTAAACAATAGTCCTCTTTTATAGAGATAATATCAGCTTAGCTTTCTAGTAGCGAACCTATAGTAACTACTATAATAACCTCTATACTATTAATCCCTAAAACTATTAACTATAAGGATTACTTAAAACCCCCTAGTTACCTATATAGTTTCTTTCACGAAGGCACTACTTTATATAAAATTAAGGATTAGCTAATAGTAATTCAAGATAACTATACTTTATACCTAGAAGTCTCCGTAATATATAAGATTCAGTAAACTATAACTAAATTAGTATATAGCTTATAAACCTAGTAGTATAACTACTACTATATACTATTACTAGACCTTATATAGGCTAATTTTATAGTATTTATTCGCTATGTGTTAACTAACCTGATTCTACAAAAGTGACGCCTATATAGTATACTTTATACGCTTTAATATAAAAGCTAGTTCTTACTAAAGTTTTATACTAAATAGTTAGCTATCTATAAAACGTTAAATACCCCTAAGCTAGAGGTTTCGAGGCCTTATACTTTCGCGTTCTTCTATTACCTTAAAATTAAACTATAATAATACTTATAATACTAGAAGTTTAATAACTAAGTACTTAGAATAGTAGCTTTAGTAGCTAAGTACTTATAAGAGATATTATAGCCCTATAAGGAAAGCTTTAGTAGGGTTAGGAGTATTACTACTAAAGGGTTAACACCTAAATACTATAAGGAGACTAATACTCTAGAAAGCTCCCTAGTAAAAAAGCTATACCTAGAAAAACATAAATACCTTAAAGGCTATCCCTCGTATAAAGTATATAGTAAGTTAGGCTATATTATAGCTACTTGTTACTATAACGAATTCTATACATTTTACTAGAGACTAAGCTACCCTATAAGGGTTTACTACGAATACCTCACTAAAGGCTTAAAGAATCCCTAGAACTAAGTAAAGCCTAGAGCTACATAGTATAGAAAGAATACCCTAGAAAGCAGGTAACCTATAAGGGCTTACTACGAGTACTTTATTAAAAGCTCGCTAAAAGTCCCTAGAGCTATATTAAACCTGGGGTAAGCAAGTAGCCTACTAGTATATTTACTATAAGTATCTCGCTAAGTACCTCGCTGAGGACTCACCGAAAAGTCACTAGAGCTATAATAAACCTAGCATAAATAGCCCTATATACCTAATTAGTAATAAGATACCTTAGTAGCCTAATCAGCTACAAGAAACCTCGCTATATACAAGAAAAAGTTAGATACCCTAGGTTTAGCCCTAAAGATTTCTAGTTAATATACTAAAAAAGTTAAATACCCTAGGATTTACTCTAAAGATTTCTAGTTAATATACTAAAGCCTCACTAATACGCAGGAGACCTTATAAGTTAATATACTATATAGGAAGTATTATTAACTTAATATAATAACAGTAACCTTATACGTTAATATATGTATAGGATAAACAACCCCTATACGTTAATATATACATAGGATAACCCTTATACATTAATACATATATAGGATAAATAACTCTTATATATTAATATACGTATAGGAAGAATCCTTTTTATCATCAATCACTAAATAGTCAGCAAATAGCCAGCAAATACAAAAGCAACCATATAGCATTTATAAGCCTTAAAGCCTAAAGCCTATAAAAGGGGGGATAGTTATAAGGATATAACTTATAGCTTATATAGAAAACTAGGATAACTAGGATCAGATTACTATATATATATAAATTATATAATATAGTAGCCTCAGGCTACTATAGGATAAAAGCCCTCTTATAGCTACTACTAGTTAGTCTACTAAGTAAAAGTCTTATAACCTACGGAGACCTACCTTACTATTACTCCTTCCCTTACTAAGCCTTTAGCCAATACTTTTATATTAGTCTCTATATTAATAAATAATAAATCTTTTATCTCTATCTAAGTTCATAATACTCATAATTATGATAGAATAATTAATAAAAAGTTATAAAATAGTAGAGTTTTATATTAATTATATTACTATAACTATACTAGTTAAATACTATCTTAAATACTAACTAAGAAACTTATATTACTAAGATAACTAGGATATAAATCAACCTTAATAAGTAAATATCTAAGGTTTTAGTTTGTATAATCCTTAGAAAAGTATACTTAGCTATTTTTAGGAAACTATAATTAAAGTACTAACACGTTATTTTAAACCTTATAAAGAATACAATATAGATAGATATAAATAATAACTTAACTATTTAAACTATTAGTAATATACTAAAGAAGATATAAATAAATAGATTTATAAATCTTATTAAATTATAAGTTATAATATTTTCTAGTTTGACAAAAAGGGGATATACGTAATTAGTAATTAACTTAATATAGATTAATATAATTCTAGTAATTATATTACTTATAGTCTTAGAATAGCTAATATTTATTGTACTAGTTATTAATACTTTTTTATAGATTTATCTAATAAAAATAAAGTTTCTAGTTTCCTATTTTACCAGGAATTCCTTAACTACTATATTTATTTAAAAGAAAACCTAGATAGAATAGAACTAGACTTATTATAAACACTATTTTATAATATATTAAAAGAATATTTCTTTGAAGTCTAATACTAAATAATAGACTTAATATATAAAAGTTTAATCTAGGCTAGCTTATCTATGGGTAAAATACTTATTTTCTTCGTTACAAAACCTAGGGGGAAATAGTAGTTTTATATAGATTATCGTGTTTTTAATATTATTAATACTTATAACTATTACCCTTTACTATTAATGAAAGATATATTATACTTATTATCTAAAGTAATATAGTTTATAAAAGTTAATATCTATAGAGCTTTCTATAAGATTAGGATTATAGAAAGAAATAAATATAACACTATTTTTTAAACTTACTTTAGCTTGTTTAAGTAGTTTATTACTATTTTTAAACTAATAAGTATAGCTATAATATTCTAATACTATATTAATAATATATTTCGAGGTATACTTAATAACTTTATTATGATTTACTTAAATAATATCTTTATATATTTATAATTATAAGTTAAAGAGTAATTATAAGGATAAGGTTAAGTAAATCTTCAAATAACTATAAAAGATTAGTTTATACTTAGATTTAGAGATATATAAATTCTTAGTAAAATAAATTAAATATCTACGTTTTATTATTAAAATAGAGAGAAGTATTTACTATAATCCTAGAAAAGTCAAAATTATATAGAAATAAGAGATTTCTAAGAATATCTATAATATCTAGAATTTCTTTAGTTTTATAACTTTTACTATAACCTAGTTAACTACTTCTCTAGTTTAATAAAACCCTTTATATAACTAATATAGGAAAAAGTACTATTTTACTAGGATATTATATACTAATAAGTATTCAAAATGCCTAAGCTTATATTTATCTTAGATAGAGCTAGTTATAGCTTAATAATATCTGAAATAATATATAGTAGTAGAAATAGATTACTTAGGAATAGTATTAAATACTTATTTCTTATAGGAAAAAGAAATAGTATACTATAGCTACTTATTTATTATTTAATGAGATTTACCCTAGTTCAGTATAATTATACTATTTATAATAAAGAACTACTACTAGTAGTATTATACCTAAAATATAGTTAGTAGAATTATAGAATATAATAGAACTATTTACTATTCTCTCTAATTATAAAACTTTAGAATACTTTATAAACCCTAGACCTATCTTAGAATAATAAGCTAAATAAATAGAAACTTTATTAGAATTTAGTTTTATTTTAAAATATTATATAAGTTATTTTATAAAATACTTTAATACTTTCTCTTAATAGAACTAAAATAATATAATAAAATTAAAACTTATAATATAAATCTTCTAGTTTTTCTAGGTTAATTATAGAGATAAGGAAAGGCTTTTTTTAGTATTCCTAATTTGTAATATATAAATAGAAGACAATTAAGAGAAAGCTATATAAGTAAAGGATAATTACTAGTATATTACTAATAAATTACTAGATAAATATACTATATTCTGAAGTATTATATTAGTAATACTATAGAACTAGGTAATTGTAATAATACTAGTATATAAAGTTTACTTAAAAACTATCTATTAAATAGCAAACGTATTCCCCGTAGAAACCTTAATATAAGTATAAATAGCTAATTATATAGGAAGAAGTAATAATACTTCATTCTATTAAAACCAAATCTAAATCTCTAAGTATAAGCTACTGATAATTATAATCCTCTAAATAATCTATAACTTTTTAGTTCTAAACTATTTTAGTATTAATTCGATATTTATAGTATTCTTATAAAACTAGTATTAGGATAGTATATTAAAAGATATTGAATATTTCATATAAGTATATAATATCTACTAGTATTTATATAAAAGTTAATAATACTACCGAAACTTACTATAATCTCTACTAATTCCTAATGAGTTCTGTTTATAAATTTCTATTAATTCTATAATAAAGCTACTATTTACTATAAAAGGGGACTTCAAATTCTTGATAGTAACTATAGATTGGTTATTAAAATATATCTAGTTAGAAATTATAATATTTATAACTATTAAAGTTTATATAAAGAAGTTCTAAAATACCTAATAGTAGTTCTATAATTTCATTATATTAATTACTACTAATTATAATTTAGACCAGGTTAATACTTTCTAGATAATATTATACTAGTTACTAGAAATATAATAACTATTATTAATATTATTCTACTCCTAAATAGATAATAGAATAGAAAAAGTAATATTTAAGATTCAAACTTTCTTATAAATATGTATTATTTTCTCATTACTAAACTAACTAGCTTATATTACTATTTACTAACGAGTACTAAATAATAAAAACTCTTTAGTAATTANTATATTTAATATAGAATCCCTAACATATAAAATTATTTACTTATACTATTTAGTTACTTTTGCTCTATACCTAGAATAGTATCTAAGCTCTTTATCCTATATATAGATTTAACTATAGATTTTACCTAATAATAGTATTTATACTAATAATAGCTTATCACTAGGTAAAATAGTAATAAAATTACTTATTATTATAGATAATTATATTTCTAGTTCTTATATTAAACCTTATAGTAATAGAAGACCTCGTAGTAATAATTAGGGAAAACTTTATTGAGACTAGGGCTTAATATATATAACTAAAAATAACTATTAAGGTTATAGGGTTAAAAGCCTCTTTAAACTTCTTTAACATAGAATAGAATAGAATACTTACTTTAAAAAATAAAAGCTAGGTACTCCGTAATCTATTATTCTTCTATAACCTTTATAATATAACTAAAATCTATTCGAAATCTAAAACATTACTTATAATAAATACTTATAAGATAGGTATAGAGAAATCTAGCTATAGTTATTATAATTAAAGTTATTAGTATATTAGACTAAGTTTAATTGAAATTATTCTGAATACTATAATTAATAAGTAGCTTATAGATGGTTAAAAGAAAAATTTCTAGTTATCCTATAAGTTACTATACTAAGCTAATAATATTAGAGATTAAGTATTAATTAGATAGTATTTTAATATTAATATTTTATTATAATACTCGTTATTTGCTATTTTAGAGTATTATAATACTATACTTATAGTGGTTTTAGAGGTTATCTAGTTATACTAGAAATATTTATATTTATATAAGTATCATTTTTATATTAGTTATATTTAATATATTAAAATCGTTTACTAATAAGCGTAAGCTAAGTTTTACTATATTTATATAGAGATTGTAAATTAGTTTATATTAATAATAGAGAATTTGTATATTAGTAATATAAAGTTTTATTCTTGGGGTAAATAGAGTTTAGTGGGGATATTAAAGTTATAGATTTAGTTACGTTTACTCTATACCTAGAATAGTATCTAAACTCTTTACCCTATATAGAAATTTAACTATACATCTTACCTAATAATAGTATTTATACTAATACTAGCTTATTACTAATTAAAATAGTAATAGAATAACCTATTATTATAAATATTTATACCCCTAGTTCTAATATTTAACGCTATAGTAATAGAAGACCTTATAGTAATAGTTTATATAAGGAGAACTTTATCGAGACTAAGGCTTAATATCTATAGCTAAACGTAATTACTAAAATTATAAAATTAACAACTTTTTTAAAGCTCTTAAAAATAGAATAAAATAGAGTACTTACTTAAAAATATAAAAACTAGGTATTCTATAATCTATCACTCTTCTATAACTATACTTTCATAATAGAATTAAAGTCTCCTCAGAATCTATATAACTACTTATAAAGAAATAACTATAAGATAAATATAGAAATATCCAGCTACAACTATTATAACCAGAACTATTAACATATTAAACTAGCCCTCAATAGAATCATTCTTAATACTATAATTAATAAATAAGCTATCAATATTTAAGAAACAATTATCTAGTTATCCTATAAGTTACTATACTAAACTAATAATATTAGAAACTAAATATTAATTAGATAATACTCTGATATTAATACTCTACTATACTACTAATTACTAGATATTTTAGAATATTATAATACTATGATTATAAAAGTTTTAAAAACAATCGAGCTATACTAGAAATATCTATATCTATATAAATATTATTCATATATTAGCTATACTTGATATATTAAAATCATTCGCTAATAAAAGTAGGCTAAGTCCCGCTATACCTATATAGAAATTATAAACTAACTTATATTAGTAGTAGAAAACCTTTATATTAGTAATATAAAGTCTCGTCTCGGGGGTAAATAGGGCTTAGTAGAGATATTAAAGTTATAAATATCGAGGTTATAATAAATATTCGAATAGAATACTTATAGTTAGTAATAATTGAATTTCTTAAGATATTTAAATCGTATATAGCTATGAAGGTATAAGGGTATAAAAGCGTAAAGGTATAAAGGTATAAGATCATTATAAAAGGAGTTATTAGTTATTTATTATCGAAAGCGTTAATATAAAGTAGGTATACTAGCTTTAGCTATAAGGGGTTTAGCTTTAGATTAATTAAAAGCTAGCTATAGTAGTTAATACAAGGGGTAGGAAAGCTAAAATAATACTTTAGGGGATAATATATCTACTAGTAGTCGCAGTAGAGAGCAACTTATTAACCACTCTTTTTCTTATTTTTTATAAACAAATATTATTATATTATTGAATTAGTTATTTGAAGAGTTAATTAAGAAAAGGTTTAAAAGTATACCTATCAATAGTCTTGTTATGATCATTCAATATAACCCTTTCTTTTATAAGAACTATAAATATTTTGAATTATATATTATTAATAAGATTAAAGATAAAGATACTAGTAAAATATGTTGAAAATTATATTTTACAATCTAAAGTTTTAGTAATAATGGTAACTTCAAAACCTTAATATAATTACTAATAATCTAATAAAGTAGCTAGTATTTTTTAACTATAACTTTAATTCTTTTCTATTATAAAAGTATCATAATATAGTTGTCAAATATTACTTAGATCTATATGCAAACGAAATTAAAGGTCATAAAATAGATTGTTACTAATTTACTATTTTATTTTAAAAAGCAATAGTTTCTAGGATCTATAATAATTATTATTNAGCTATCGGCCCCTCCTATAGTATTACTATAGCTTAAATAATAGTAATATATATATAGTAATATAATAAGATAAGTATAAATAGAATATAATAGATAGCTTAAAAGTTCTAAATTAGGAGTAAAGTATAGCTATTACTATACTATATTAAAATAGATTAACTAAATAAAAAACTTAATTAAATACTTTCTAAATATAAATATATTAATATACTAAATCTATTAAATATTATATCAAATATCCCCACAAATATCTATTTAATATTCTATATTAAGTTTTTTTTAAATACGTAGAAGATAGTCTATTACCATTATAATTATATATAAATATATACTTTAATCTTATTCTAATCTTTACCAGAGAAAATAATAAAACCTAAGAGAAATATAATATCGAAGAAATACTAGTAGTAGAAAATGTACTAAGGTAAAAATATAACTATAATATATTAGTTAAATAGAGAGTTTATAATACTTTAATATAGAAACCCTTGGAAAATCTTACTAATAATAAAACTATATTATAAGTTTAATTATACTATAAAGATATCAGAAAGAATAATAGATTATTATTAATTTAATAATAGTAAAAAGCTATATAAACTATAAAGTATGTAATATAATAGCTCTTAGAAGAAATATATAACTAATTACTAGACTTATCCCTAAAGTTCTAAATAAATAGATTAAATAAAAAGATTAGTATTATCCTATACTTCTTTATACCTATAGAATTCCTCCTCTTCCTTATTATTATCCTTTTCTTCTTCTTCTTTATTATTAAAAATAATAATAAGTAGTATTTATTTATAAGTAAAGTATTATTAGTACTAGTAAGGGGTAGTGATTATATAGTAGTAGTAGATAGGTAAGTTAGTATTAATAAAGCTAAAGATATAGTTATAATATTAGTAAAGTATAATACGACTACTGGAATATATTATATTATTTTACTATAAAGAAATTAGTATAATAAAAATAAAGAAAAAGAGGGAGAGAAACTTATTATTATTTATATAATACTACTAAAGCTAGTAATAATTTACTTAAGGGTAAAGATAGAAATAAAAGTAAGAATACTTTTAATATAAGAAGAGGGAATAGTAAACGTAGTAGTAATATAAATAAGGGCTTCTTATTAAGTATAGTAGAAATAATTATTATAGTATTAGACTATAGTAGAAAGCTCTAGTAAAAAGATAATAGTATAATAACTTTTAATATTATCTTTCTCTGAGAAAATAGTGACTATAGGAATAATAATATATTTACTAAATATAATTAAGTAATTAATTTAGTAGCTAGTAGTATATAGCTTAGAACTAGTAGTAAAAAAAATAAAAGCCCTATTTATACTTACTTTTTAACTTTAAATATTAAAAGTAAGATTAGCTATAACTTAGTATATAGGAATAAGGAATACTACTCTTATTTTACTTAGGGTAATAATTCAAATAAATGGAAATAACTATATTAAAAAGCTAATTCTCCTTATTATCACAATTACTTTTAATAATACAACTACTATAACGATAAGTAGTAAACTTAGAAAAAGTATAATAGTAAGAAGAGTTATTATTAAGAAATCCGGAACTAGTAGTAATAGTAGTTAATATAATAATAAATAAAACGCAAAAAAGGGAAAAAGTAGAAAAGTAGCGAAAGAGTAGTATTATAATAAGTATAGAATAAAGGGTTATATAAGTCTAGAAAAAAGAAAATAAAGCTATATAAAAAAAGAAGAAAAGAGTTTTTTATAAATTAATAAAAAAGGAAGTATAGTATAGGATTACTTAAAATATATAATAAACTTTCTTATTAGTAAGACTATCTAATATTAATAATACCTGAATATCTTTATTAGTAAGATTATCTAATATTAGTAATACTTAGGGAAAGTATCTTAGACGGATTTTTCTTATTAGTTAAACTAGCTTAAGTAGTTAGAAGTTACTAATATATTATTTATTTACTTTTACTCTATACCTAGAATAGTATCTAAGCTCTTTACTTTATATATAGATTTAACTATAAATTTTACCCGATAATAGCATTCATATTAATACTAGCTCGTAACTAGTTAAAATAGTAATGAAATTACTTATTATTATAGATAATTATACCCCTAGTTCTGATAATTAACCTTATAGTAGTAGAAGACTTTATAGTAATAATCTATATAGGGAAAGCTTTACCTAAGTAAGGATTTAGTGTATATAGCTAAAAGTAACTACTAAAGTTATAGGGTTAAGAACTTTTGTAAACATCTTAAAAATAGAATAAAATAAAGTACTTATAAGAGCTAGGTATTCCGTAATCTATTACTCTTCTATATCTATACTTTTATAATAGAACTAAAATCTCCTTGAAATCTATATAGCTACCTATAAAAAAAGAACTATAGAATAGGTATAGAGATATCTAACTATAACTATTATAATTAAAACTATTATTTTATTAAAATAGGTTTTAATAAAATTATCCTGAATACTATAATTAATAGGTAGTTTATAGATATTTAAAAGAAAATTATCTAGTTAACTTATAATTTACTATTCTAAACTAATAATATTAAAAACTAAGTATCAATTAAGTAATACTTTAATATTAATATACTACTATAATACTAATTACTAGATACTTTAGAATATTATAATAACACGATTATAGAAGTTTTAAAAACTATTTAGTTATACTAGAAATATCTATATCTATATAAATATCATTTATAAATTAGCTATATTTAATTAATATATTAAAATTATCTACTAATAAGAGTAAGCTAAGTCTTATTATGCTTATATAGAGATTATAAGTTAGCTTATATTAGTAAAAGAGAATTTTTATCTTAGTAGTATAAAGTCTTATCTTAGGGGTAAGTAGGGCTTAGTCTATAATAGGAATATTAAAGTCGTGGATATTAAGGTTATAATTCGAATAGAATACCTATAATTAGTAGTAATTAAATATCTCGAGATATTCGAATCATATATAGCTATGAAAGCGTAAAGGAGTAAAGGTATAAGGTTGTCGCGGAAGGAATTATTAGTTATTGATTATCTACGAAAAAGTTAATATAGAGCAAGTATACTAGCTATAGCTATAAAAGGTTTAGCCTGGGATTAACTAGGGCTCGCTATAGTAGTTAGTAAGGAAGGGGTAAGAAAGCTAAAATTATACTTTAAGAAGTAACATATCTACTAATAGTCGCAGTAGAGAGCAAGCTATTAGCCCCTCCTATAAAATTATTATAAAAAAGATAATTGATTATTTATTATGAAAAAAGTTAATATAAGTAGGTATACTAATTACTGTAGCTATAAAGAATTTAGTTTTAAATTAACTAGCAGCTAGCTATAAT
>RYZW01000526.1:12151-23258 GCA_004367215.1 Colletotrichum trifolii
TTTCCCTATTTATTAACTATTATATTAACTAACTATGTTTACTACTTGAGGTTTCCTCTATTTAAATAGTTCCTTAGTACTAGTAGTATCTATAGGGTAAATAAAGCAAGAGCTAATAACTAGGTATAACTACTTTTAAAAGGTCCCGGAGAAGCATATGACTTTAAATAGATCAGAGACCTTTAATATAACCACCACATATTACTATAGTAATAAAATAGAAGGATAATAAGAAGTATATTATAAACCTAAGCTTTAAGGCTTATATAGGATATTACTATTAAAACTCTATATAACTACTATTTTTATAATTTAGTAAAAAGTTTTTACTTAAAATATAAGCTTTTTAAATTTATTATAATACTATGAAGGCATTACTAAAATATCTCCCGTAACTAACCTCTAATAAAGCCTTTTAAAATACTTAACTTCAATGTTTTAAAGATTTATTAGTATTATTTAGTTTTTAGATAGTTATTCAGAAGTAATTCTCGAGGAAACTCTAGAAAGAAATCTTAATAAATAATTCTTTTAGAGTTATAATAATCCTTTAAGTTATCAGTTTTAGCTTCTACTTAAAAAGTAGTATACTAAGTAAATTACAATTCTTTTAAAAACTAAGAAAAGTTTTTTTAGTATAGATCTTAGTATTTAGAATATATTAAATCGTTATAATATATATTTCTAGCCTAGTAGCTTTTTAGTATCGTAAACTCTGAATTATTATATATAATTAGGGGGTAAAGTCTATTATATATTATATATAACCAAATACAGTTATATATACTATATAACATTTTATCTTAAGTAGTTTAAGTAAAATAAGGTTTATAGAAATAATACTAATACTTAAGGTTTAACTAGTATAAACTCTACTTCTCGAATATATTATTCCTAATACTTTCAAGAAAGTTATATCTAATAGTTAGCTCTTAGTTTATATATTCTTTAAATAATACTAAAATCAAGGAATTTATTGAAATAGAGAAAACCTTACGGACTAATAATATAATAAGTTAATATAATAGCTAGTAAATAAGATAAATATATTATAAAAAAGAAACTATAGGTTTATTTATTACAATTATTATATTAAGAATTATAGTAAAATTATAATTCTAGATTTTAGCTAGCTAGCAGTACTTACTACTAGCTATTAGTAGTTACTAGCTATTAATAGCTATTAGTAAGAACTAATAGTTAGTACTAAGTACTATACCAAATTTATATAACTAGAAAGTATTAATTACTAGTTATACTTGCTTACTATAGAAATGGAAAATATTTTCTTTATTGAAAATAATAAAAGCTAGCTAGATATTAAACTACTATATTAGACGGGAATAGTTTATTTCTAAAAACTAATAATATATTATAATATTCTACTTTTTCTTTTTTATAATCTAGCTATTTAAATAGTCTATCAATTAAATTTATAGTCTTAGGCTAATATTTATAGAAAAAGAATCTTCAGCTACTATCTATAGTATATAAGTCTATTAAGCTTAATGTATAACTAAACTGAATATTCTATTCGTATTAATGAAAGTATTAACTATAGACATCCTACACGTCAACAGAAAGCTCTAGTTTGGCACGTCCCCACAACCTCACGTATCTATCAGTCATCTTCGACATCGTCCCAGCAACCCACAAGAACGTCCGCACACTCCTTCCGCCCGGTCTTCATCATACATTTCTCTGTCTCCACCATAGATCATCTCAAGTTATTGATTGTCGACCTGTTGCAGAACAATTCTCGCAATGGTGAGTATGTTGTTGCCACGAATGGACGTGACATCTTCGGTCGAGCTCACATCACACGTAGTCGGCACAGAATTCGGCGGGTATTCAAACCCTTTTGGACGTAAGCATTGTTCACGGCATGTATTGTTGTCGCTTTTCGTGCACTAACAACATGCCTCCAAGGCGGAACGCGAGGCTTCCAAAATTATTCAGAAAGGCATGAGGCAGCTACCCGTTCCAACTTGCGTCTGAAATTTGCTAACGACTTTACAGCTCGCGAGTGTATGTACTAGGTGCGACATCTATAATTGTTGACGATGCTCAAACTCCCACAGATCGTACGAAGCGGGTGAAGGAAGCACGCGATGAGGCTAAGAAGGAGATCGAAGTGTACCGTAACTCCAAGGAGGCCGAGTTCAAGAAGTTCGAGTCCGAGGTGTGCCCCGCATACACATGAGTATGATGACTGCGAACTAATCCCGGGAAGCACACACAAGGAAACAAAGAGGCCGAAAACGAGGCTACTGAGGAAGCCGAAGGTAAAATCAAAGAGATTAAGGCTGCTGGAAAACAGAGCCAGGACAGAGTAATCGCCGACCTGTTGAAAGCAGTTTTCGAGGTCAAGCCGGTGGCACCGAGTGCGGCGTGAACCAGCCACGTTGACCCGCAGCTTAATGACCAAGTCGCAAACACGTCCTAGGCGGGAGAAATATGCACTCCTCTCACCACTACCGAATGCGCTGTGCTACTAAGAACGCATGGTTCACGCGGATGCTATCAAGGTCAGGACAGTGGCATAAACTTCATTAATAGCAGGCCATGACAGCGGATTCCTATTGAGAATATCACCACTTTCGCTCAGAGTATCAGGTCTATCAGTGTCGTCAACATCCCAGTGAGGTCTCTCTGCTCGTGTTGGTCATGATCGATATCTCGCCGATAGTCCAGCAATGTCGCTTCGATAGCCGTCAAGTCAAATCCGTCTTTGGCTAGGAGGGACCGCAGCCGTCTTTTGGCTCCGCTATCCTCGACGGCAACCCACGCGAGAACAACGTCTATGGCCCGCACTACGTACAGACCCTCTTCGATTCTGCTCAGGTACCAAGCTCCCTCGGAAAGTTCAGCGTCCGGAGCGCCCATGCGACTTCGTTCCCTTGCAATGTTCTTGTCCGCCGTACTGAGCCTTGATACGTAAACAGGTCTCAAGGCGTACAGTCGCTCTAGCTTCTCGTAATCTTTTTCGACGAACTTCGCCAGTGTGCGAATCCTTTCCGCAGAGTTGGCGGGCAGAAACTGTAGTAGCGACTGAAATATATCAAGTAGGCTTTCCATGATCGTCCGATGCTGAGTCGCTTTCTTGAAAAGACTAAAGAGTACTTTCAGTCCGCCGGTGTCGACCACCCTCTGGCAAGTTGCACCGCTCGGGTCTCCACTGACACTGTGTACAAGGAGTCGTAAAGCCGGTTGCTTGCTCATTTTGCCTTCTCTAAGCATAATCAGGCACAGCTCAATGCCCTCGGCCTCAACGAACTTAATGTTGCCTTGGTGCTCGTCCACGATGCAAGTGAGAGTGTTGAAAATGTTTTCCATGTACTCCTCTTCGCTTCCTTTCTCCGGGTCACTTTTTCTGTAGGGTGAAACAAGCCGTAGGAGAATATCGACCGCATCCTGTTTGGCCAACTTGTTGCGTGTTACGGGGGAAGCATTCGCGATGATGTCCAAGAGTTCAGTAGCATATTGCTTATTCTGGGTGACAGGCGTTTCGGTGCGCTGCGCCCTCCCGAGCAGCCAATTAAGGAGTTCAGTATCGCTGCACACCTTTTCAGCGTTCTCAATCTTGGATATCAAATTTTCGATAATTCCGAGCGCGTGGTAGACACCATTACGGTCGGTTTCGTCAGCCTCGTTTAGTCGTGAAAAATTCGACACGAGCAGGCTGATCAGGTCAGCTCTAAGGAATGCGTCTGCTAAGAGATCCCAGTCCGCGTCTGACGCGTACACATCCTCGTCCGTCAGCTCACCGATGATTTCCAGCACGTCAATGGCTATATCGGTGTTGTCGTGGGCGAGCAGACCGACAAGACTTTCGACAAGTCCAAGTTTGACAAATTGGGGATACAGCTCTGGATGCTCCGCCAGAACCGAGAAGTCCTTGATGGCGGCGTCCAGGTCTGCTTCGCTCTCGATGAACCTTGGTGGTTCGTCGGAGAACTTAACGCGGGCTTCGGCATTTTTTGTAATGCGTTTCTCAAAGTTGATGGCGGTTTTCCTCAGCCAGGCGGCGTTGATCTTATCCGGGAGAGTGGAGACCTCCTCGTGGTCGCCTACGTAGTCCAAGACATAAGACTCTTGCTCTGTGATCCCGCCACCGAAGAAACGACCCTCGTCATCGTCCATGGGTGGTTCAGACCCGTATTCATCTCTTTCGGCAGCCCCAGGGGGCAGGTCCAGCCAGGCGGGCTCGTCGTCGCCGTCGTGACCGGTTACGCTGATCCCAATATTTGGTTGGGGGTGTCGACCGGCGGCTTTGTGTCTGCTAAGCTTCGCCGACTTGTGAATCCCGTCTGCCAATTGTTAGCACCACCATCATCTGCGCGCCATATTGAAACAGCCGCATGGGCGGCCGGCTGTCTTACTTGGGTCTCGAGCTGCTTCAAATTTTCGCTTTCCGGAGGTTGGAGAGCACTTGGTATCGTCAGCGCATCGCTGTCAGACTCACAAAGTTGCTACGAAATATGAACTTACCTTGAGCGGGTTGTTGTTGCTTATCATTGTCGCTCTGCCGACGCGAAGGCGCCGAAATCGAGTAGCCTGGTGTTGTGGAAAAAGTAGTCGTAGATTGTTGCACGTAATTAGGGGGCAAAATCTGGTGTGTATTGTGTGTAACTAAACGTGGCTAAGCGTAACGCGCGTAGTCCCATTTATATTGTGTGTAACTAAACGTGGCCACGCGCGCCGCGCGAGGCTCTATTTCGAGTAGTTTAAATAAGGCGAGGCCTATAGAAATGATACTAATATCTAAAATTTAACTAATATAAACTCTACTTCTCAAGTATATTGTTCCTAATATACCCCTCTAGCTTTAAGGGCTTTACTTATAAGCTAGCTTTTTAAATAATACTAATTAAACCTTTTATTCATATCTTATAAGAAGCTTTTTAATAACTTTATTACTTTTATTAAACTTCTACTTCTATAATAAGAAGAATAATACTATTATCAAGTTATTTAAACATTTTTTCCTTACTAAATAATACTTTAAATATTTCTATATTTCTAATATTCCTAATTTCTCGAAGTCTTTCTTTTTACTATATTTTTAAGTAGTTTGACTAGTTTATTATATTAATCTAAATAATAAAAATACTAAATCAATAATTCTAGAGAAACTTTATAAAACTACCAGTTATAAAATTTCTTAAAAATATATATTTAATCTTAAAATATTTTTACTAGGTTTCTTATTATAACTAATAGTTATAGATATTTATATATTTCAATATTATATATTTCAATATTATTTTAGTAGTAATAAAATATATTATTTACTAGTTATTATATTAGATTTCAATAGTTAAGTAAAATTTCTATATTTTATATTTACTAAATATATTTATTATAAGGTCTATTTAAATTATAGTAATAAAGTAGCTAGTAAAAATGATTTGTCGAGGAACTTAAAATAATACTAAAAGCTCTATCTTAGTTATTAAAATAGTAATAATATCTTATTTATTAGTTTACTATATAATTAGGTTCTAATTAGATATATAGTATATGATGAACAGCTTTTTTAATTATTACTATTAACTATAAAACTAGTATCTATAATAATAATAAAATTATTAAATAGATTAGTAGTTTTATAACCAAATTTAAACTAGAAGTTCTTTATTCTATTAAAATATTCTATTATTTATTGAGTTTTTATATAGTAGTTATCTAAAGAGTTTTAGTTAAAATATAATAATTAGCTTACTATATAGGTAATATCTAGTCTTATTATAATAATAGTATAATTAATAAAACTAATATCTTATTAGTATAAGTAATATCTAGTCTTATTATGACTATAGTATAATTAATAAAACTAATATCTTATTAGTAGTATTTAATTTCTATATAAAAAGTTTAATTATATTATAAGAAGAGGTTTTTAGTTTTTAGAGAAACTTTAAACTATATAATATATTATATATATATCCCAAAATACTTAAGGAGCTTTTTAATATATACTAGTTATAAGAGCTATAATTATCACGTTATTTAATCTTAAATAGTTTCAATACTAAGAAACTACTATAAAGTTTTTTTTTTTTCAAAAAAGTATTTCTTTTAAAGGTTTACTAATAACATAGATGTTTTAGAAGTATCTTTTAAGGGGAAAAAGAATATATAGTTATTAATATAGAAGAAGAAGATAATATACTTTTTAAATTAGTAATACAGTTGTTTTATAATAAATTTAAAACTAAAGTATTTAAATTTTATTTCTAAGTAGTATTATTAGAAAAGAAGAGATTTCTAAAAGTTATATAATATTTTATTAAAATAGTAAATCTTGCGTAGTATTTAACAACCTAGTAATATTTATATATAAATGACTTTATTAAGTATTATATATATTTGATTACTTTTGCTCTATACTTAGAATAGTATCTAAGCTCTTCATTTTATATATAGATTTAACTATAAGTTTTACCTAATAATACTAATTATACTAATACTAGCTTATAACTAGTTAGAATAGTAATAAAATTACTTATTATTATAGATGATTATACCCCTAATACCGATATTTAACCCTATAATAATAAAAGACTTTATAGTAATAGTTAGGGAGAACTTTATTAAGGCTAAAATTTAATATATATAACTAAAAGTAACTACTAAAGTTATAGGGTTAAGAATATTCTTAAACTTCTTAAAAATAGAACAAAATAAAATATTTATTTTAAGATATAAGAACTAGGTATTCTATAATCTATTACTTTTCTATAATTTTTATAATAGAACTGAAATCTCCTCAAAATCTATATAGCTACTTATAAAANAAAAAGATAACTATAAAATAAATATAGAGATATCTAACTATAACTGTTATAACTATAACTATTATAACTAAAACTATTAGTATATTAGACTAGGTTTTAATAAAATTATTCTAACTATTATAATTAAAAAGTAGATTATAGATATTTAAGAGAAGATTATCTAGCTATCCTATAAATTACTATACTAAGCTAATAATATTAGTAATTTAGTATTAAATAGATAATACTTCAACATTAATATTTTACTGAATAATTAGTTATTAGATATTTTAGAGTATTATAATATTATAATTATAGAAGTTTTGAAAGCTATTTAACTATACTAGAAGTATCCATATCTATATAAATATTATTTATATATCAATTATATTTAATTAATAGGAAGGGCCGATAGCTCGCTCTCTACTACGACTATTAGTAGATATATTACCCCCTAAAGTACAACTTCAGCCCTCCTACCCCCCATTAACTATTATAGCTAGCCCCTAGTTAATCTAGGGCTAAACCCCTCATAGCTATAGTAGCTAGCATACCCGCCCTATGTTAATTTTTTCGCAGATAACAAATAACCGACAACTCCTTCCATAATAACTTCACGTTTTTACACCTTTATGCCTTTATACCCTTATAGCTATACATAATTCAAACATCTCGAGATATTTAATTACTACTAACTATAAATATTCTATTCAAATTATAACCTCGATATCTATAACCTTAATATCCTTATTATAAACTAAACCTTACTTACCCCTAAGATAAGACTTTATACTACTAATACAAAAGTTCTCTACTACTAATATAAACTAACTTATAATCTCTATATAAACGTAGTAATAAACTAAGCTTTACTTACCCCTGAAATAAGATTTTATACTACTAATATAAAACTTCTCTATTATTAATACGAGCTAACTTATAATCTCTATATAGATATAGTAAGACTTAGATTATTCTTATTAATAAATAGTTTTAATATTCATTAAGTATAGCTAATATATAAATAATACTTATATAGATATAGATATTTCTAATACAGCTAGATAACTTTTAAAACTCCTATAATTATAGTATTATAATGCTCTAAAATATATAGTAACTAGTATTATAGTAAAGTATTAATATTAAAATATTATGTAATTAATGCCTAGTCTCTAATATTAATAGCTTAGTATAGTAATTTATAAAATAACTAGATAATTCTCTTTTAAATATCCATAAATTACTTATTAATTATGATATTTAGAATAACTTTATTAGAGCCTAGTCTAATATACTAATAGTTTTAGTTAAAATAGTTATAACTAGATATCTCTATACCTATTTTATAATTATCTTTTTACGAGTAGCTATATAGATTTCAAGGAGGTTTTAGTATTATTATAAAAGTATAGTATACTACTATTCTAGCCTCTAGGCTATACTAAGGATAGTTTAGTTATAGAAGAGCAATAGATCACGGAATACCTAGCTTTTATATCTCGAAATAGGTATTCTGTTTTATTCTATTTTTAAGAAGTTTAAAAAAGTTCTTAACCCTATAACCTTAGTAGTTATTTTCAGCCTTATATATTAAGCCCTAGTTTTAATAAAACTCTCCCTATATAAATTATTACTACGAGGTTTTCTACTACTATAAAGTTAAATATCAGAACTAGAAATATAATTATCCACAATAATAGGTAATTTCATTATTATTTTAATTAGTTATAAGCTAGTATTAGCATGAATACTATTACTAGGTAATATTT
Organism: Colletotrichum trifolii; assembly: GCA_004367215.1. Lineage (NCBI taxonomy): Eukaryota > Fungi > Ascomycota > Sordariomycetes > Glomerellales > Glomerellaceae > Colletotrichum > Colletotrichum trifolii. The sequence goes on from RYZW01000526.1 coordinate 20,703, forward strand.
ATAGATAAATCTATATATAGGGTGAAGAGCTTAGATACTATTCCAGGTATAGAGTAAAAGTAACTAAATATTCAATTAATATGTTAAAATCCTTTACTAATAAAAATAAACCGTGTCCTACTATACTTATATAGAAATTATAAGTTATTTTATATTTGTAGTAGACAACTTTTATATTAGTAGTATTAAGTTTTATCTTAGGGATAAGTAAAGTTTAGTAGGGATATTAAGGTTATAGATATTAAAGTTGTGATAAATATTTAAATAGAGTATTTATAGTTAGTAGTAATTAAATATCTCGAGATATTTGAATTATATATAGTTATAAAGGTATAAGGTATAAGGATATACCCCATGGCATGTACGGAGAGCCGGGATAGCTAGGAACGGACATGGATCACGTGATATGGTGGCCTCAGGCCACTATAGGATAAAAGCCCTCTCATGGCCACTACCAGTTAGCCTACCAAGTTGAAGTCTTACAACCTATGGAGACCTACCTTTTGTCACTCCTTCCCTTGCCAGGCCTTTAGTTAATACCCTTACAATTCTTCAACTTCTACCTCCTAGAGGGGCAGGGCCGGGATTTCAGTAATGGCTCCACGACGAACGCTCGCCGAATGCTCGGCGGAATACTCGGCATCCCAGACAACATCCGCCGAAAACTCTGCCGAACATGCGGCCTCCTCTACGCCGCCTGAACCTACGGCAACTACGTCACCTGAATATACAGCGACTACGGCACTTGTACGCCTCCTCGAACAATAGTCCTCCTTTATGGAGATGATGTCGGCTTGGCTGTCTAGTGGCGAATGCTTGGTAGTAACCCCTATGCTATCAATCCCCGAAACTACCATTGACTATAAGGATTACTCGAGGCCCCCTAGTTATCCCTGTGGCCTCTTCCACGAGGGTGCTACTTTATATAAAATCGAGGATTAGTTAATAGCGATTTCAGATACCTATACATTACGACTACAGGCCTCCGAAGCCTAAAAGATTTAATAAGCCATGACGAAACTCTCCTATACTCTCCAGACCTAGTAGCATAATTACCGCTATACGCTATTACTAGATTTTACGTAAGCTGACTTCACGGCATTTACTTACCATTCATTAACTAACCCTATATTACAAGAGCTATACCTCTATAATATACTTTATATACTTCGATATGAGGACTAGTCCCTACTAAAGTTTTATGCTAAATAGTCAGCTATCCATAGGGCCCTGGGTACCTCTATAGAAACTTCGAGGCCTCATACCTTCACCTTCTTCTATTACCTTAAAGCTAGGCTTTAATAGTATTTACAGCACCAGAAGTTCGATAACTGGGTGCCTAGGGCAGTAGCCCTGGCAGCTAAGCACTTGTGGGAGACATTACAGCCCCACGAGGGCTTCAGCAGTATCGGGAGCGCCACCACCGCCGAGGGGTCGGCGCCCGAACACCGTGGGGAGACCAATGCTGAAGGGCCCCTGGCAAAAAGGTCACGCCTTGGAGAGCGTGAGCGCCTTGAAGAGCGCCTTGAGGGCCGCCCCTTATGCGAAGTATGCGGCAAGTTGGGCCATACTATAGCCACTTATTACCGTAACGAATTCTATGCGTTTTACCAGAAACCAGGCTACCCTACGAGGGTTTGCCGTGAGCGCCTCGCTGCCGAGGGTTCGCCGAAGAAGGGTCCCTAGAGCCAGGTAGAGCCTAGGGCTATATAGCGTAGTAAAAATACCCTATGAGGGTTTACTGTGAGTGCCTTGTAGAGTACCTCGCTGAAAGTTCCCTAGAGCCATGTTGAGCCTGGGAAGTAGCCTACTGGCGTAATTGCCGCGAGTGCCTCGCCGAGGGCTCGCTGGAGGGTCTTCAGAGCTATGTAGAGCCTGGGGCCATACGGGCCTTGAAGAGCCTACTGGCGACCGTATGCCGATGCCTCGGTGGCCTGATCAGCCACGAGAAGCCCTATGCGCCTGATCAGCAAATAGGAAGCCCTGCGGAGAGCGTTGCTGATGCGGGATGGATTTCCGGTTAATATACTGAAGGGGTTAGACGCCCTAGGTTTAGCCCTAAAGATCCCGGTTAATATACTAGAAACCTCGTAGGTTAATATACCTACGGGAAGCACTATTCGCTTAATATAGTAACGGGAGCTTTATATGTTAATATACGTATAGGATGAATAACCCTTATGCGTTAATATACGCGTGGGATGACTTTTATATATTAATACATATATGGGATGAATAACTCCTATGCGTTAATATATGTATAGGATGACCCTTATATATTAATATATGAAAAATCCTTTTATTATTAATTGCTAAATAGTCGGCGAATAGCTAGCGAATATAAAAGCAGCTATATGGCATTTATAGGCCTTGGGGCCTAAGGTTTATAGAGGGGGGGATAGTTATAAGGATATGCCCTATGGCCTGTATAGAGAGCTGGGATAGCTAGGAACAGATATGGATTACGTGATATAGTAGCCTTAGGCTACTATAGGATAAAAGCCCTCTTATAGCTACTACTAGTTAGCCTACTAAGTTAAAGTCTTATAACCTATA
>RYZW01000527.1:1174-31368 GCA_004367215.1 Colletotrichum trifolii
CTTATTATTCAAGATATAAAAGGGGTAATATCTAAAAAAGAAGCTACTACTTAGCTACTAGTTAATAAGATAAAGGATATTATAGGATTTATCTAAGCTAAGATTATAGTAACTTAGTAGTAAAATAAAATTTTAGCGAATAAGTATTATTCCCCTATAGATAAGTATTAAATAAGTAATAAGGTATAGTTAAATATCTCGAACTATAAATTATTATAGCTAAGTAAAAAACTAGACTAGTTATATTATAAGTATAAAGTTATAAAAGTTATTATACTATATATTATTAAGTTAAATATACTAAAAATAGTTTACCCTAAGTTTTACGTTAATCTATTCTAGAAGGTAGCTAGTAACCCTTTACTTAGCTAAAACGTTATAGACTTATAACTACTACTTATAATTAATAATAATAATAAAACGGAATAAGAAGTTAAAGATATACTAGTAACGAAATAGTACTAAGTAGGTAGAAAGTAGTAATAGTAAGTCTTTATTAAATAGAAAGGATTCGTAGATACTATATAGGAAGTAATAGATATAATATAGGAGATAGAGGTATTAGATTAGTATAAGGCGTATTTTAAACTAATTAATAACTACGATAAAAACCTTAATAAGGTAGCCTTAATATATTACTAGTAGGGAAGGGGGTAATATTATAAGTTATACTTAACTAGTTAACTTTAGCTTTACCTAAATCCTAATAATTATACCTAAGAAGTTAGGTATTAGTAAGCTACTAGTAAGCCCCTAGTATTACTTTTAAGTAGACTTTTCACGCCTTTCGCGAGAACTTCTCTTTTACTCCTTAGTTCTAAATAAATAGTATTTACGCTCCCTATAGCTAAATTATAGCCTAAGCTTAGTTCTTTATAATTAGTAATTATCTCTATTAGTTATAGTTTACTCCTATAATTTAATTACCTTTTTAGGTTAGATTTTATAACTATAAAGATCTATTTAAGGGACTAGTTTATTAACTAGTAAGTAGATTAGTAGTAGTAGATTATATAAAATATTTCTCGCGGGTCTACTAATTATACTTTTTCGTATCTAGCTATATAGGAAAGATAGTGTTGCTTTATTTAAAGACTTGAATAGGATTAATAGTAGGTTAACTATAATAATTAACGGCGCCTCGAGAACTATTATACTTAAGAGGATTTTTAGCAATTACTATATCCTAATTAGGGAGAACTTTAATATTATAAATAAGTTATTAAATTTATCTTATAAAAGTTTTAAATAAGTTTAAAGGGAGGATTATAATAGGACTAGGTTTATGAATAGTTATAGGTATATGCTATAAGTATGTTTATAGTAATCTAAGTATAAATAGGGTAGTTTATAGTATATAGGTAAAAGAATTAACTTCTCTTCTTCTAATAATTCAGGACTTATTATTCAGAAAATATTAATTCTTAGCTCGTAGATCTGCGAATAAGTTACTCTTTTTATTAAATATTTTTCGAAGATTTTCTGTCTGTTTTTACCCTTTCTACGAAATTACGTATATATAGTATATGTGAAGCTTTTTCAAGTGTTATAGCTGGGAGTGGTTAGTTGGTTTTAGTTAGCTGGGCCTTTTCAGCCATAGCCTATTTCAATACCTATATACTTTTTAACAGGTTATAAGCTTAAAGAATACTTCTAAAAAGAAGAAGAAGTGTTCTAAAAACATTTACCCTAGGCTTTCTAAACAGGGTAAAAAACTACTTTATAAAGCTTAATAGACTACTATAACCTCTAATACTATAGAGCCTTTAGGTACTAAATATACTATATTTTTAGTATTTAATACCTACTACGGGCCTACTGACAGGCCTTATAGGTTTAACAAAAACCCGAATTATTCAAAAAAGCCTCCTAAAGTTAAATCGAAAAATCGGTAGTTATACGATACTAGGTTAACTATTTATATAGCTAACAATACCTACTCTTTAACCAATTTAACTCCTTCATAGAACCTATAACCTATATTTACAGGTACTAGTTCTATAAACCTTACTAGTATTAGTATTATAGAACTACTTCTTTATTATAAGGTTTCTATAAATACTATAAAGTTAACTAATACTCTCTTTATTCCGGAACTTCTAGTAAATATACTTTCTAGATTATTACACTATAATAGACAGGGTTTTATCAAAAGTAATATTTTATTTAACATTAAAAATAAGCCCTTAACTACTCTTAATTTACAGCGAGGTTTTTACCTACCTATTACTAAAAAAGAGTATTCTTCAGGCTTTAGCAATAAGCCTAAGAAGTCAGGCTTTTACAATAAACCTAAAAAGACTTCTAATATAGAAGATTTACCTTCTAAAAAGAGACATCTCTAGAGGTTACTATAGTAGATCAACTAAAGGAATCTACTATTAGATCTATTGAAATATCTACTAATAAATCTATTAAAAAACCTATTAAAGAGGTAAAAATAGTCCTTAAAAAGAAAGTAGTAAATTATACTACTACTTCTAGATATTTAAAAAGGTTTTCTATACTTTTACATCTTTAGCTTATTAATAGAAAATACAAATTCTCTAGCTTTTAGCTTTTATAGATATTTTTAAAATATTCTAAACTTATTTAGTACTCTATATTAGTATTAAAATTACTCAAGTTTTAACTCTTCTCTTTTTATCTTTTACTACTATATAGTAAAAGAGGGGATATTAAAATATTAAGCTATAAGTATTTACCCTATAATAATACTCGACGTACTATTAAATATTCTTTAGAGTATTCTACCTTATTCTTTTATAGGTTATTTACTAATAATTAACTTTAAGATTCGTAATTACTTACGCAAGCCTATATTATTCTAATATTCTAATAATTACTAATTGGAATATTCTAGAACTAAACATAGTACTATAAAAGAAACTTCTATACTTTCTTTTAGTATATATTTAGATTAACTAACTACAATATTTCTTTACTAAATATAACTATCATTCACTCTTTTATTCTATTTTCTCTTCCCCTGAGAATATCTAGTATATATATTTCTTTAACGTAAGGTATTACCTTACTAGATGTAGGCTATATGCCTACCTACCTTTCAACACTTTTTCCTAATTTAATTTATATAAACGAGATTGTAGAAGAATATAGTAGGTAACTCTAGAGGGGTTATTAATGCGAATTGCGCGGTTTTAAATATTTATAAGGTTTAGGGGTAATTATTATATAGATATAAAATCTCGAATTACTATAGCTATTTCTTATTATATCAACTATTTTACTATGTTTTTTGTTTAGATTTAAATAAGTAACTAAGCTAATTTCGAGTACTTCTACTATAGTTATTTATTCTTATAATTATTAAGAGATCTTATTGGAATTAAATTGTTTAAAGTTATTTTATAGAGAAATTAAACTTCTATTGAAAGGGAGTATTTTATTAGAAAAGATATTATAAATTATTATAACTTTATTTTAGAATAAGTTCTATATTCGATATTAGTTAGTTAAAATATATTTAACTAAAAAGCTAATAAAAGTATACTTTGTAAGGTAAACTAGCTAATTATATTTTAATTTTGCGCCTATAGTAAGAATAAAATATTTATAGTTATAAATATAAAAGTAAATTAAGTCTAGTTTTATAGTATTGCTTTTTCGAGTAACCTTATGAAGTCTTTAGTATAGTATTTACTAGCTTAAAAGTATATTAGTATTTAGTTACTAAGATATACTATAGCTTCTAAGGTTTCAGGCTAGAGATTATAAGGCAATTTATTTCTTTACTTTATAGCCCTTATATAAGCCTTAATAATTATTCTAATATATTTAGTATTTCTATTTCAGCCTTAAATATATAGAGTAGATAGTTCAAGATGTATATTTTGAGAGGTAAGGTTTGATTTCAATTTTTTATATTTAGGAACCTTATTATTATACTTGAAAACCTTAATATGAATACTATATTAGTATTTAAGGAGTATAATAAAACTCTTGAATACTTTTATTATTATAGTTCTAATATAGTTAATAAGATGGAAGGTTTAAGAATAGTTTATAGTTTTACTTATAAATATTAGAATAGAGGTATATTTATTATAGTTTTAGTAATAAAAATAGAAGTTAAACGTAATATACTTCTTAGGGGTAATATATAAAGTACTCTCATATTCTATATTAATATTAGTTATATTAAAAGTCTGTAATTTATTTAAAGTTATATGCTTCTTGGGGACTTTTTAAAGGAAACTATACCTAGTATATTAAACCCTATAAATACTACTAGTTCTAAGGAACCGTTATACGGAAGAAACCTTAAGTAGTAAACGTAGTTATTTAAAATGATAAGTAATAAATAGGGAATATATAGGCCTATCCGTCGTAGTTACTCTTTTAAAAGTCGTAGTTACGTGATATTAATACTACTAGCTACTAGTAGCTATCGTTAGCTATTAATAGTCGCTAGCTATTAACAGCTAATAGCAGGTACTAATAGCTAGTAGTAGTTACTATAATTGGTTTATATAATTAGAAGGCACGTAGCTACTAGTCGCACTTGCTTGCTATAGGATTTGAACCTACTACTCTTATTATGATAGTAAGAGCTAGCTAGATGTTAAACCACTATGTCAAACGGGTCTTATATTCTATATAATAAATCTTTTATTTAGTTTTATTAATACTTTATACTTTATATACTTCTTAAGTAGGCTAGTAACTATTATATGTTAAGTAATTACTAATAATCTAAATACTTTACATAGCTAAGATAAAGTAATTTAGAAGCTTTTTACTAGGATACCCCAAGTATTAGTATTAGAGTTATTTATTACTTTTAAGGGGTTTTTAAATAGTATCTATAATATATTACTAGTACTAGTAATATCTNCTAGGAGAAGGTTTATACTATATTAATTATATAGTTAAAATAGTTAATTTCTCGTGAAATATATAGTATTTAAGGATTTACTAGTTATATTAAATATTAATAGTTATAATCTTAGAGTAATTAATTTTCTATAGTTAAGATAAATAATCCAGTTTAGTATTTTATTAGTAGTTTTACTCTTATAATTACTAAAAAAAGATAAAGTTTATAGCTAATATAGTATAGAAAGCTATATTATAGAGGTATAGTGTAATTTCTTTATCTTATATAGATTAAATAAACATTGTAGTATTTCTATAACTTTTAATTAGTACAAGCTTTATATTATATTAAATATAGTTTCTTATAAGAGTTTTTTGAAAAATTATAAAGTATTCTATATCTTAAAAGATATAAATTAAAATACTTAAGTTAGGGATAAATAAGCTTTAGAGAGGGTATCTTTAAGGTTTTTCTTTTTAGTATATTAACTATACTATATTACAGCTAATTTAGCTAGAAAGCTAACTATAGAATTACTATTATTTCAAGTTCTAGATTTTCTTTGAGAAATCTAGATATAAAATAAGTAATTATTTGATTTGTTTTAGTTAAAGTATTTAGTACCTAGCCCTTATAGGCTAACTAAAAGTATATATAGTAACGATATACTAATGAGTAGTTTAAGCTATATTTTAAAAAGTATAGGGGTTTATCTAAGTTTTAGAACTATTTCTTATTACCTTAAGTATTTAATATAATAGTAAGGGTTTTTATTGAGATGTTAAAAGTACTATAGCTTATCTTACTATACTAGAGAGCTTTAGAGAAATACTATATAATTTCTATAATAGTTAAAGATAATTTTATTTAGGAATATTAGATTTAAATAGTTTTAGATTATAGGTATATAGTTTTATATATAGAATTTAATTAGTAAGTAGGTTAGTGAAATTATAAGATTATAAATTCAAATTATTTTCGTAATAGATAAAGCGTAGTTGATTATTTAAGTTTTATATATAGTATTTTACTACTTCTAAAATTATATTTTAGTTGTTATCTTTATAGTAAAGTATTTAAGTTTCGGGGACTAGGGTATCTTATAGTATACTAAAGTAGTACTTTAGAGATATAAGCTATTTATAATACTAAAATAGTTATAGAAGTTTATAATTTATATTACTATACCTTTTTTATATAGTACTATTAGTATTATAGTATTTTATTTGTATATTTTAAGATCTAACTTATTAAGTAAGTTTAGTTGAAGTATTTCTGTTAGTAGTTTTAAGTTTTCAAAGTATAGAGATTATAGAGGGTTATATAGGTTTCTAGGTTTTTCTCTATAAGGTTTATAATATCTCTTATATAAACCTTTTTTGTAGTATTTACTAGAAATTATCAATCTTCTTTATAGTTAACTTTTATAGTGGCAGAATTCTTAAAAATATTTAATTCAAATATTTTATTAGCTTATTAGTACTACTTAGGTTTTAGAAAGTTATTTAAGAGTAGCTTTCGAGGAAGTTCTAAAAAGAAGCTTTAGTAAGTAGCTTTTTTTAAAATTAAGGTAGTTTTATAAGTTATAAGTTTTTGTTTTTACCTAAAAGGTATCATATTAGGTAAGTTACTAACTAGATTCCTTAACAATTAAAAAAGAAGTATTTTTAGTAGATATCTTAATAGTTAAGATATATAATTTTAACATAATATATATTTTTAGCTTAGTAGTTTCTAGTATTATAAGATTCTTAATTATTATATATAATTAGGGGGTAAAATCTAGTATATATTATATATAACTAAATATAGCTATATATACTATATAGAGTTCTATTTTAAGTAGTTTAAGTAAGGTAAAGCTTGTGGAAATAGCGCTAGTGTCTAAGGTTTAACTAGTATAAACTCTACTTCTTAAGTATATTATTCCTAATACTAGATACTATTCTGTAATAATTACCCCTAATTAAAAAGAGAAACTATACTTTTATAACCCTACTCTTTATTTATTTAGTCTAAATTGTTATATTCTGAGTAACTACTGCTACTACTAATACTTACTATACCATTACTACTAAGATAATTATCAGGAACGTTATTATTACTACTATAATCACTATAATTATCAGATATATTACAATCACTAACATTTACCTTATTAATATCACTTTTAGGAATATTAGAAATCTAATATCTAGAGCGTTTAGAATTTTCAGAATTATATACCCTATTAGTAAAATAAGTCTCAAGCTATTATTATTATTATTAATATTATTATCATCATTATAAATCTATTCTGTTAAAGAATAAATACTAGTACTACTAATACTAGTATTACTCTTGCTATAAATCTACTCTTTTAAAAAGTAAATACTAGTATTACTAATACTAGAACTAGTTTTACCTCATATAAAAACATAACTACACTATATTTATATCAGTACTATAAATAACATAGAAGTATAACTATCACTATTATTATTAGAAACAATATAACTACTATAAGTATTACACATTAATAACTTTAATTACTATAGTAGTTACTATAATTAACAAATAACAATATTATTATAATTACCCTACTTTTAAGCAAAAGTCTATATACTAATCTAGCTCGTCTAGTTAATCTAATTAGTAATTAGATAAAAATAACATATTTAATAAGAAGAAATCAAGGAATATGGTTTTTGACCTTAAAGTAACTCCTACTTCCCAAACTAACTAAAAGAGACTTCATGAATAATATATATAAAATAGTTATAACCCTCCTTAACAAAGTAATCCTTATTTTATAGCATCTTAAGTACAAACAATATAATTTAGCTATAGCCTTATAATTCATTGCAGACTTTAGCTATAATAGCTTTATTATTCAACAAGTAGCTATAACCTTATTACTTAAATAGATATGTTAGTTGTATTACTATTTATTATAAAATAAGTAGTAACAAGTAGTTAATACTACGTCTTTAGGTTAAAACAAGCTATTTATTAGTCTATAATTAGCCAGAAGTAGTTTATTTATAATAAACATTAATATATAAAGAAAGAAACCCCTACGCGTAACTACCATTTACAGGTTTTTGTAGCAACGGAATAGCCGATTATATAGCTATACGCCACTTATATAATCCCCAGATACCATTCTATAACAAACATTTCTTCTATTTAAACAGTTCCTTAGAACTAGTAGTATCTAGTAGGTATATAAGGTAGGAGCTGACTACTAGGTATAACTTCCTTTATAGAGTTCTCGAGAAATATATAACTTTAAATAGATTAAAGACCTTTAATACAACTACTATTATTTAAACTAATAGTTATTATTTTCCCCTATCTCTTCTTGCTATTTATATATTTATTATTCTTAGTAATTGTATTTAAGAATACTCTATGTTTAAGATTTAAGAGTAAATTACTAATACTAAAAACATATTTTCTGTTAGTTTAAATGTTAAATAATAGTATAAAGTTTAGGTATTTTAACTAAAGTCTTTCTTTTAGTTCTATTTTACTAATTTTCCTAATTCAAAACGGTATTAATTACTGTCTTTATTACCTGAAATTATTAATATACTTAAATCTAGTAGTATTATCAAGAAATCAGCTACTCCTTCGAAGAAACCTAATATTATTAGTAGTTCTAAATATCCTTATAGTTATCCTAGAAAGGTTTCTACTTTTAAACATCTCTTTAAAAATAAAGAATATAATCTAGCTAGTAACTCTATAATTAAGAATAAAAGAGAAAAACTTAAATTTATCATAAACAAAGAGGAAGAACTTAAACCTACTATAGATAAAGAGGAAAATAAAGAGAATAATATTGATAAATTGGTTTAACTTCTACAAAGGTACATAAAAATCATGTTTAAGTTTATAAAGAAGTCTATTTTGATTAGAAATTAAGAAGCTTTTTCTAAGATTAATAATTCTAGATATTAGTTGAAGATTTAAGTGTTAACTAGTAAAGCTAACTAAGAAATCTACTATTTCTAAAAATACTTTAATTAAATCTATTTTTTTAAAAGAAGCGAGATTATAGAAAAATATAAAACCTATCTTTTTAAGACTAAGATAATTGGTAATATGAAATTTATTTAAACTATTCTTTATACTATTTATTATAAAAGGTTTATTTTATCTTGAAAGTTTTATTTCTATATTATAAGTATTAGGGGAAAAGATTTAGTTTCTAATTATTATTGTTAGTATAAACCTAGTTGAAGGGTAATATATATTCTAGTTTTGAATAAGACTTATAAGATTTTTAAGAAACATCTAAAAGCTATCTAGATCTCTAATAATAATAAAATAAGTATTTTAGCCTGAGATTTTAATATTAAATCGGAGTCTTTTCTAGTTAAAGAGTAAGAAAGTGGGAGATACTAATAATCTTATTTAACTTAAATTATAATTAAAATAATAAAAGAACTTCAAATCTACCTATTTAAAAAAAAGAAACATTTCTAACTCTACTAATAGTATTCTAGTTATTACGTAACTCTTCATTACCTAAACGCCTTAGCTTTCTATTATTTAAATACCTTAAGCCATACTGTTTATTTAGTTATTTTCTACTAGTTGTATTTCTAGACTTTTAATAATTCTAATTAGGTTTCTTAGTATTTAAAGTATTGTATTTTAGCTAGTTATAAGAGGTTTTAGGAAGTATAGTTCTAGATATAGTATTTTAGTTATTGGTTTTGGTAGGTTTTCTCTATTTTTAAGATAAGTGTTTATTTCTATTCTTATTTTTAGAAACTATAACTAATTCTCTTCATTTCCCTAAATAATCTTAATATACTAATTACTACTTCTTACTTATTTATTTAGGAATCTAAGTTTGAGTAATTTATTCTTAGTTAGATCAAAGTTTAGTTAGAGAATCTTATTCCTTATAAATAGCTTTAGGAGTATTACTATCTTCCTTTTTTATATTATTATCATAAAAGGAGATATTTTATTAAAAGATAAGATAGGTATCTAGATTACTTATCTATACTATTTGAATAAAAGTAATTATTTAGGGGTTTTTACTATTTCTTTTAGCTAGTCTAGAGAATAAAACTTATAGATATATGAAGTTAAGAAGTATTCTAAATTATTTAAACTTTACTCAACTTAGATTCCGTATAAGTCTATTTACTAGTATTAAACCTATAAGTATATAGACTACTTGAAAACTATTTTTTAAGTATTTTTAATATAGCTATATTTATGAAATACCTCGATAGTAAAATCTAGTAGATAGGCATTTACTATTTAAAATTACTAGTTTACTATTTAAGCAGTTATTATAATAGATTCTCTAAATATCTCTAAACTTAAACTTAATATTTTAAAATAATCCTTTTAGTATTATAGCTTTATTTAAGATATATTTAAAGCTAGGAAATCTAATTTCTATTATTCATACTATCATAATACCTTACTAAATAGTTTTCTATCAGATTAGGTTTCTAAATAAACAGATAGGATAATTGTAATTCAACTTTTAAGTTTTACTATAGTTTATAAAAATATCTCTAGTAATTGAAAATATTTAAAGTATCTTATTAATGTCCCTTAAGCTTCTAAATTATAATACTACGAGTCTTATTTTATAGAAATACTAAATCATATAACTTATGGTAGTATAGTATACTTAAGAAAATTTCATAAAATACCTTAAAAGTAGAGGATATATGGATAAAATATCTAGTTATATTATAATTGAAATATAAAGAATTAAACTAAGTTTTATTTAATATATATGAACCTCCTAAAATAGAACTTAACTACTATTTATAATTAGGCATAATACTAGAAATAGTATTATTAGAATGAGGTAGTATTTAAGATTAAAGTATTTAGTAATATTAGTAATATATATATTATAAACTAAGTAAATCTTATAATACTTATAGTCTCTAGTTATTTCAATTCCTAAGAAATACTTAATAGAACCTTGTTTTTTTGGTTTATAGATATATATTATTTCTAACAATCTCAAATATATCCTTTTTAGCTAGTTTAGAATATAAGAGAAAAATGTTATCCATGTAAAATAGGATATAAATACTTAAATTCTTATTTTTAAATAAATAAGGGTTTCTAAGTATAATTAGAGGTTTAATGATTTTAGTATAGTATAAAAAGTCTTAAATTAAACAAGAGGTATATTTTAAAACTTATAAAAAGTATATTTAAATTCTATATAATACCCTATAATCTTAAATCTATCTAGTAATTTTACTATTACTAGAAATCTATTAACATGTTTTATAGTATTTAAAAATACATTAATAGTATTAAACTATATTAGAAGCTACCTACAAGAGATACTTCAGTAGTAGCTTAATAGAGTTATAATAAACTTCAAATATTTATACCCAAAGTAAAAACTCTTTGTTAGATTATAGGATTGATAGTTATGTAGAACTTTAATTATAATGTCCTATATAAACTCTAAAGCTTAGGTCTATAATATACTTTTTACTATCCCTCTACCTTATTACTATAATAATAAATATTCTAGATAGCTTTGATGATATACTAATAGCCTTTTACTACTTAAATTAACCTAATTAATTAGAAGAATCCTTCTAAAATACTTCTCCTAAATACTACTAATATTCAATAGTTCTACTGATAAGAGAATTCGTATCATATTTACTCTAAATAATTCTATACTACACTCTACCATCTATTAACCTTTAAAAAACCTTTTTCTTCTCTTTTTATATAATCTTATCTCCCTTTCTCTAGACTTATATAACTTCCTATTTTATACTTATTATAATACTTTTATTTTACTACTTTTCTACTTTAACTTTCTCTTTCTAAATTTCTTTTATTAATATATCTACTACTACTACTACTAATTCTAGCTTTTCTATTAATAATTCTTCCTATTAGTATACCTTTTCTAAACCTATTATCTATACTCATAATAGTTATATTATTAAAAGTAATTCGAATAACAAAGAGAACTAGCTTCCTAATATAATTATCTCTACTTACCTCAATTACTATTTTCAATATAATAAAGATAGTTTCCCCTAGATTTATTTAATAAGTTATAATTGATCGTACTTTAAATATCTGAAATTAAAAAGTAAATATAAATCAAACTCCTATTCTTTTACTGCTAATCCTAAATTATATATTACTAACTACTAAGTTAACTACACAATTATATTTCATAACTATATTGTTACTTCTATAATCCTTACCACTAAAAAGAAGAATATTAGTCAAAACTACTATACTTATATTCTTTTACTAGAATCTTCTACTATAATCTAGTACTATACAAATTATATCTTCTATTCCTAGTAAATAGCTTTTACTTATATTGCTATTATATTTACTATTCATTCTTCTTATACCAAAAAAACCCCTATATTTACTTCTATTTTTCCTTTTAAATAGGTTATGACTAGTCTTAGTAGTATTATATAATTGATAGTAAATTTCTCTTTTTCCTTTGCTCTATACTTATTATACTCATTTCTTTATAGTAAAATACTATAATATATTCTAGTAACTATACTATACCTTACTAGTACTATAGCTATATTCTTAGCTTTATTAATATTAACTTACTTATCTATCACTACTATATAATTACTATACTTTAATAGTACTGATAATATTTTATTTATAAATGAACGTTATTTATTACTATTTCTAATAAAAAAGATGAAGAAAAGTAAGATTATAATAAAAGAAAAGAGGAATACTAGGAATATAAAGAAGAATAGAATAATACTAATTCTTTTATTTAATTTACTTATCAAATATCTAGAAGGTAAATTATATAATTAGTTATATATATCTTCTAAGAACTATTAAATTAACTAATTTATAACTTATATAGTTTTCTATTATTAGTAAATTAGTACTAAGTTATTATTCTTTCTATTATCCCTATACTATAACTTGAATTATAATATAGTTTGATTATTAATAAGGTTTTCTAAAACATCCACCATGGAAATCCCACAACCTTTCTATTTAATAAATATATTATAGTTTTATTCTTATTTCAAAATAATCTTTATTACTAATATCTCTTTAATTTTGGATTCTTCCTAAGCTTTACTATCCTCCCTAATAAGGATTAAGATAACATTAAAATATGTATTTATATATTACTAGAATAGTAATAAGCTATTTTCTATTTATTCAATAACTTTGATATAGAATATTAGGTGAATATGTATAAGGATATCTAATATAATATTTAATAAAGTTAATATATTAATAATTTTATATTTAGAAAATACCAAGTCAAGTTTATTATTTAGCTAATTTATCTTAATATACTATAGTAGTAGCTGTACCTTATTCCTAATCTAGAATTTCTTAATTACTCATAATGTTTTATCTATATTTATTTTATTATGTTATTATATATATATATATTATTTTAATTATAATAATACTATTTTCAGAATAAAATAGAAAACTTAAAAGTTAACTTAAACTAAAATATATATCTTACTTTACTACTTAAAGATTTCAAAAGAAATAGAATATTAAACTTATTTGGAAACTCATTGAAATCTACTTTAATTAGTAAAGAATCTTTATTATTTAGTACTAACTAGTATATAGTAATATGAACTAACTAGTCTAGTTATAAGAAAATTATATTTACTTATAGAAAAACTTGAATCTTAGGTATTACTTTCTATATCTCATTATCTATTTAGGGATAGAATAATATTAATAATAGTAGTTATATTCTTCTTACCTAGTACAATATTATCTGAAAATACTAATTTAGTCTAAACTATAATTAACAATAATCTATATAAAGAAACTATAGAATTTCTACTAAGTATCTTACAACCTCTCTATATAAACTTTAGTAGTTATAAACATCATAACTTCTAACTAAATACATTTAAATACCCAATCTATAATTAATATAAACAACTTTAAGTTTCCCTCTAGAGTTAATAGTAGTTCTATTATAAAAATAATAGAAATCTATAATTAAAACCTATTAGGAATTAGTAAAAACTATAGTAAACCTTAATAGTACTATTAGGTTCTATATAAATATTAGTAACTAGTATATATTTAAATAAAATATTTAATATCTTTCAAAATACTATCCTCATACTTGTTCTACGAAAGTACTATAAATATTAAATTAATACTAAAATAATTCAAAACAAAGAAGTTATAAATTATCTAGAAGATTATGGTTATCAAGAGCTTATATTTAGGGACCAAGACTTAGCTTCAATATAATAGAATACTATTCTTTCCTACAGTATAATTAATTATTTATATTTATATTAAAGTTTCTAGAAAGAATATCTTTACTACTTAATAGATAATTCCTAGGTAAGGTCTATATACTAGTATTACTATAACTACTTAGTTTTATAATATTAGTAGTTGTATTGAAGGTCTCTGATCTATTTAAAGTCATATACCTCTCCGGGACCCTTTAAAAATAGTTATACCTAATTATTAGCTCTTACCTCNTTAATTATTTATATTTATATTAAAGTTTCTAGTAAGAATATCTTTACTACTTAATAGATAATTCCTAGGTAAGGTCTATATACTAGTATTACTATAACTACTTAGTTTTATAATATTAGTAGTTGTATTGAAGGTCTCTGATCTATTTAAAGTCATATGCCTCTCCGGGACCCTTTAAAGGTAGTTGTACCTAGTTATCAGCTCTTGCCTCATTTACCCTATACTACTGGTGCTGAGGAACCGTTTAAACGGAGAAAACCTCAGGCAGCAAACGCGGTTAGTTAATACGATAGCTGACAAATGCGGAAGGTACGTCACAAAGGGAAGGTACAGGCCTACATCCATCGCAGTTACTCTTTAAGGGTCGCAGTCACGTGACACCAATGCTGCCAGCTGCCACCGCCTGTCGCCAGCCGTCAACAGTCGCTAGCTGTTAACGGCTATCGCCAGGCGCCAACGGCCGGTGGCGGTTGCCACATGGTTTACGCAATCGGAAGGCACACCTACCAGTCGCGCTTGCCCGCCGCAGGATTCGAACCTACTGCTCTTGCCGTGACGGTAAGAGCTAGCCAGACGTTAAACTACTACGTTAAGCGGGTGTTTTATAATATTAGTAATATAATACTTTAGAATATAATATACCTATCTAGTATTTTACTAGTAGTATACTAGTAAATATCTTATATCTATATAACCCCCTCTTAGTTTCTTTCTATTTATATATTATAAATTAAGAATAATAAAGAAAACTTACTTTTATTTTTCTAAATAATTTAGAAAAATTAGAGAACTTATATTATAAGTTTTAGTTCTATTATATTATCCTAATCAAATTAAAAGAAAGTATTGAAATATTTTATAAAGTAATCTAAATAGTATTTCAAAATAAAGCTAAATTCTAATAACACTTCTATTTATCTAACCTATTACTCTAAAATAAATTTAAGATTTATGAAGAATTATAAACCTTTATAATTAGAAATAATAGTAAATAATATTATTATATTCTATAGTTCTAGTAACTATACTTTTACGTATAATATAACTACTAGGAAATCCTTATTATAAATAGTATAATTCTACTAAACTAAAGTAAATTTATAATAAGTAATAAGTAACTCGTTATAATATACTATTCCTATTTTCCTATAGAATATTATTATTTAGTATCATTTCTAAGTAATCTATGTTTACTATTATATACTATTATAGATCCTATTAAACTACATTTAACTTTAAGATAAATATAAATTTAAATATTCTAAATATTTATTAATATATAACTTTTTAATAAAGTAGTATTCCTTTCTATATTAGTTATAGAAAAAGCTTTATTAAACTAGTATAATAACTAATTAAATTATAATAGAAGTTTATAAAAATAAGGAAACTCTAAATACTATAGATATTCTTAAAGATTTCGTTTTCTTATATAGCTTTAACATTTTAAAGATTATAATAAATACTTTCTTTTACTTTAATAATAAAGCCTAGATACCTAATCTATTTTATAGAAGGTTTATACTTTTCTAAATCTAGGTATAACCTAATCCCCTATAATTACTTAAAGACTTATATTGTTTTATCTCTATAGTTACTCTTTTACTTATAACGATTGATGAAAATATTATCCAAGTAAATTATAATAGAATTATTTAAAGTACTTTATAATATACTATTGATATAATACTAGAATATTAAAAGTATATTTATTAGTTTTAAAAAATGATAAACTATCTAAATATAAGAACAAGTATAGTACTAAAGCTACCGTGCGACTCTACTAACTTATATAAAACCTAACTTTTATATTTATAAATTTTCAAGTACCTAATTCTAATTTAAAAAAGATATACCTTTCAATAACTCATATCTTAGACTATATACTATAATATTTATTTATTATAATCATAAACCGAGTAATATTGAATTATCTCTGAACTACTTATAAGTAATTAATATAAATGAAATTCTTCTTGATCTATCTTATTAATCCTTTAATAAACTACTTATAAGTAATATGCTTAATTATTAGTAACTCTAATGAAATAGTAAAATTATCTAATAACTATAACTTTAACTATTAATATGTTATACTATAGCTCTATATAATTAGCTAAGATATCTAGAAATATATTAATCTAAATATTGAACCTAACTTTAATATTTTAAAATTAATTAATCTACTTAATATCGATAAATAGCTTAACTATAAAAATATCACTTAATAGAAAATTATAAATATTAAATTCTATATTCTTAAAACTAAAAAGAACTTTGATTATTATATAATAGATCTAATATTTTAAGTAGTTTAAGAGTCTAGATATAAGAAGATAAAGAAATATTATAATATAATTTAGATATAAATTAATATTACTATTAATAATAACTTTCTAACCTTTATTCAAATAGAATTTCTTCATATTAATAATATTTCTTTTTACGTTTTTCTAAAAGTTCTGAAATATTAATATATTTAGAATAACTTAGTTGATCAATAAAGAATTAGAATTAAATATAAGAAAGTATTTAAGAAACCTGATTTAAATATCTCTAGTCTAGTATAATATAATTAATAATATACTATTTAGTTCTAAATAGTTATATATTCGATCTACGAAATCTAGGGACCTTCTATGATTAAAAAGTAACTTTACATACTTATCTAATATATTTTACTTAGTTAAACTATAATTTAGTATTAGAATATTATTAAAAGAGAAACTCTAAACTTCAAAATTAAGAATTCAGCTAAATATAGAAGAATCTTCTTGATTCTATCTCATACTAATAGAAATTCAATAAAGGATTATAATAAAATACCATCTGTATTAATTATTTTTGTAGGAAAATGAAATATATCTTAAGTTGAATTAATATACCTATACGATTTCAGAAATTACCTATACTTTTCTAAGGATTATGAATATATTAGATATATTATTATAAACATATATACTAGATTCCCTGATATTTAGATAATAGTTACTATTTAAAATAGTATTATAATTAGAATAAATAACTCTAAACGTTATATTCTATACTAGAAGCGAACTAGAATAATAATAATTAAATTCTAAGAAGTAAACTAATAAAACTAAAGAAGTATTTTTAGATATTTTTTAATAACTATCTTAAGTACTAAGCTAAATAGTAGTGACTATTATTCTTCTAATTTAATATATATAAATACTCATCCTATTTATCTTAAAGAGTTAATTATAATCTTCTTAAAGATCTTCTACATTATTTAAAAACCCTATATATTCTTAAAAGATATAGTTGTTAATGAATATAAAGTAATATATATTACTAATGTAATAGATTCTTTTAAGAAAAGATCTTTTAAGCTAAATAAGGGAATAGAATTACTTTACTATAATCTAGTTAATTTCTTTATAATAAAGTAAAATAAAAGGATTATGAAATTGCTTTTAATAGTCTAAAAAGAAGCATATATTAGATTTAATATTAAATAATATTACTTATATTGAAAACCTCTATACTAACAATATTTCGGAAATTCTACTTTTTAATAAAACTCAAATCTAATATATAAGTCTAGATTATATTCTTAGATTTAGCTCAATTAAATATTCTATTATTATAGAATAATTATTTAGAAAATATAATCTCGTTTTCTTGAAAAATAAACTTCTTTTAAACTATTTTATCATATATTTAAGTTCTTCTAGTATTATCTCGGAATTTCTAAATATTCTATTCTCTAAATTATATCTTAAAATACTTCTCCTAAAACTAAAATCTAATAATACTTATATATAATACTTTTAATTAAGATACTTTCGATAGAATACTCTTAACTATTTAGTTTTAAATACTTAAGAGGTAAAGGTTAGAAAATTCAAGTAACTAAACTATTCTTTTATATAATACTTTATTCTTGATAAGTTATTTTTAGCTAAACCCTAAAGTTATATTTAGTTTACTTATTTTATTGTATTATTTAAAATCTATTTAATTTCCCTAAAATATATATAAGCGAACTTTAAGTACTTATTATAAAAGATACATGTTTAGGCCTATTCTTTATATTTATACTACTTAATAAAACTTATGCTTTAATCTTTTAATAATTAATAATATTTAAAAAAGAAGAAGAGAATTATGGAAACTTTTTAATTTATAAGGTTTAAAAGAATATTAAAAGAATAGTAATAGTAATAAATAAAGAGACTAGTTATTAAAAGTAAATAATAAAATAAAAGATTAATCTTAAGCTATTTCCCCCCTATACTAAGAGATTAATTAGAATAAATAGGTATATTAGAAACAAACTAATTACTTAAAAAAGAAAAATATAAGACATTATAGGATTACTATTTAAATTATAAGAAGAAGTAATTTGAGTAATAGCTATACTATATAATATATCTTTAAATATTGAAAGTAACTAGAAATCACTATATAAAATTAAAGAGATTTAATATAAATAGTATTTTCATCAGTAAATACTAGAATATACTCTAAACCTTTATCAAAATTGATAATTTTACCAGGGATAGATTTATAATTATAATTATTAAGTATATTTACTCAAGGAATACTATAAATAAAGTATTTCTAAAAGGTTTTTCAAAGTTAAACTAAAGAGATATATTAAATTTCTAAAAGGTTATATTCTAAATACTTATAACTATTATAGGATCTAGATCTTTATCTTTTAGAGAAATATTATTACTTGAAATATTAAATTTAAAAAAACGAGATTTTACTTAAAGTAAAACTTATACAAAGTACTCATTAAAAGGGCTTTAGAACTACTAGTTAAATTAATTATTAAAAAAGAAGAAAACCTTATTCTTAAAATACTCAGAAATTATAAAATAGTAGAAATATTCAATAGAAGGACTCTTCTTCTACTAATTATCCTATTAATACTAGAAATAACTTATAACATTAAGCTAAGCTTAGGGTTAGTCTTAAAAACTAATAAGAGAGACTGAATTATACTTAAAATAATACCTGAATTAATAAAACTAGTCTAAGTTTCTAATTAATAATAACTAGATATTATAACACTAAATAAGTATTAGGATTCAAGAGATATACTAATAACAAGAGAACTATATAGTAAATTTAAGAATTCTCTTTTACTAGCTAAGAAAAGATACTTATTTTAATTAAATATAGAAATAATTCCTCTAAAACTCCTATTTAGCTAAGTTAGGGAAAACTAAAACATAGTTCTAGATTTTCATTAACTAAGATAGGATTTTCAACTACTTAGGAACTTAGCTAATAATATAGAAATAAATGATAATAGTAAATTAAGGTAGAAATTACTCCTAATAATTATATAGTACTCTTAAAAGAATATAATAGTAGTGTTTTATCCTTCTTAGAATTTAAAAAGGATAACTTTACTAATAGTTATGTATTTAATTAATAGTAAAAGCTAAATACAAATAATCTTAACCTTTTAATAGTATTACTTATTATTGAAAACACAATATTAAAGAAGAAAGATCTTTCTACTAAAGTTCGAATATACTTTAAATAACTAGTTATACTACTAAAAATATAAAACGATATTACTAATTTACTAGAACAACTATAACAATTCTTTATTAAAATGATAAGAATTAAAATTATAAAGTTAAAAAAGAAGACTAGTTATTAAGAAATAAATTATTAGGATACTAAAATTAAACTTCTTCTTCAGTAAATTTCTATTTATAAGACAAATATAATTAGTTTTTTAGAATAGTATAACGTAAGGATATATATATATATATATGAATATAAAACTAATTAATTTACTTTAAACTATATATATAGTAATACTAGCTATTTAGACTTTTTAAAAAAACTATAATAATTATAATATAATTAAACTTTAAAGCTTCATAGTTCAACTTTGTTCATATATTTCTAATTACTATAAACAACCTTAATAGACTTCGAATAATAGATAAACTATTAGATAGATTTAAAGTTATAGAGTATTATATAAGACTCGAATATACTTTTTATCGATTTCGAAATATATGTATCTTTTAATATAAAGCTTTTGTACAGTTATTAAGCTTCTAGCTATACCTAGAAAAGTTTTATATATTCAAAAATAAAAATTTCAATATCTAAATTGTATTCTATATTAATGATATTTCTTTCTTATATTATAAAGTAGCTGTAAAATATCTTTAAGATTATTAAAAGTATTAAGAATACTTATAAACTTAAGCTAATCCTATTAAGTTCTCTTTATGAATTTTAATAATTAGAGATTAGAAATATTATAAGATTTATCTAGTTTATTATAAGAATAGGTATAGTACCAAGGCTACTATACGACTCTGCTACCTTATATAAAGCCTGACCGTCTTATTTATACGTGTTTAAGTACTTCATTCTAGTTTAAACGAAATATACTTTATAATAACCTATATTCAGACTATATATTATATTATTTATTTATTATAGCTATAAGCCTAGTAATATTCAATCATCTCTAAACTACCTATAGTTAATCAACATAAAAGAAATCCTTTTAATCTATTTTATTAGGTCTTTCATAAATTATTAAAAAATAGTATATTTAACTATGAGTAGTTTTAATATGATAGTAAAGCTATCTAATATTTCCAATTTCAATTATTGGTATATCATATTAAAGTTCTATATAACTAGTTGAAATATCTAAAGATATATTACGCTAGATATTTAACCAAATCTTAATATTCTCAAATTAATTAATTTACCTAAATTTGAAAAATAACTTAAATAAGAGAATAATACTTAATCGAAAACTATAAGTATTAAACTCTATACTACTAAGCCTAAAAAGATTTTAAATTACTATATAATAAATCTTAAATTTTAAATAGTTTAAAAATCTAATTATAAAGAAATAAAGAAATAATATAACGTAATTCAGATATGAGTCGATACTACTATTAATAATAGCCTTCTAATATTTACTTAAACAGAATTCTTTAATATTAATAATATCTCTTTTAAGTTTTTTGAAGAATTCTAAAATATTAATATACTTAGAATATTTTAGTTATATAGTAATAAGTTAGAATTAAATATAAGAAAGTTTCTAAGAAAGCTAATTGAAATACTTTTAGTCTAGTATAGTATAATAAATAATATATTATCTATTTCTAAGTAATTACTTTTTAGATC
Organism: Colletotrichum trifolii; assembly: GCA_004367215.1. NCBI lineage: Eukaryota > Fungi > Ascomycota > Sordariomycetes > Glomerellales > Glomerellaceae > Colletotrichum > Colletotrichum trifolii. Next base: position 22,662 of record RYZW01000527.1, read on the forward strand.
TCTAAAATCTAGAGAACTCTTATAGTTAAAGAGTAACTTTAAATATTTATTTAATATATTTCGCCTAGTTAAACTATAACCTAGTTTTAGAATATTATTGAGAGAGAAATTCTAGGCTTTAATATTAGGAATCTAGCTAAATATAGAGAGATCTTTATAGTTCTATTTTGTATTAATAAAAGTTTAATAAAAACTATAATAGAATACTATTTATATTACTTATTCTTACAGGAAAGTTAGATATATCTTAGGCTAAACTTAAATACCTATATAATTTTAGAAACTACTTATACTTTCTAGAAAACTATAAATCTATTACGTATGCTATTACTAGCTTATATGTTAGGTTTCTTAATATTTAGATAATAATTACTATTTAAATTAGTATTATAGACAAGATAAATAACTCTAAACTTTATATTTTATACTAGAAAATAGCTAAAACAAGATAGCTAAACTCTAGAAAGTATACTAATAAAGCTAAACAAGTATATTTTAAATAATTCAAAAACTAAAATAACTCTTTTAAATACTAGATCTAGTAGTAATTACTAATTTTCTAATTGAATAAATGTAAATATTAATTGTATTCTTCTTAAGAAATTCATTATAATTCCCTTAGGAGTTGTCTGAAATATTAAAAAGCTTTATATAACTTTTAGGAATATAGCTTTTAATAGTTATAAAGTAATTGATATTATTAATTTAATAGATTTCTTTAAAAGAGAATATGTAAGTTAAATAAGGGAATAGATTTAGTTTAATGAAGCTTAGTTAATTTCTTTATAGTTAGGTAAAATAAGAGAATTATTAACAGAATCTTTAATAGTCTAAAAAGGAAGAATATACTAGATTTAATAGTTAATAATATTACTTATATGAAAAACTTTTCTACTAATATTATCTTAGCACCTTTATTTTTTAATAAAGCTTAGATCTAGTATTTAGGTCTAGATTGTATTCTTAGATTTAACTTAATTAAATACTTTAGTATTATGAAATAGTTACTTAAAAAGTATAATTTTGTTCTCTTTAAATATAAGTCTATTCTGAACTATTTTATAGTCTATTTTAGTATTTCTAGTATTATTCTAGAATTTCTAATCTTTCTTTCCTCCTAAGTATACTTTAAAATAGTTCTCCTAAAACTGAAATCTAATTTTACTTGAATATAATATTCTTAAGTAAAATACCTCAAATAGAATATTTTTAAGTATTTAGTTTTTAATACTTAGGAAGTAAAGATTATAGGACTAAAATAACTAGACTACTCTTGCTATATAATAGTTTATTCTTAATAAATTATTTCTAGATAAACTTTAGAGGTATATTTAATTTGCCTATTTTATTATATTACCTAGGATTTCTTTGATTCTCCTAAAATATATATAAATAACTCCCAAGTACTTATTATTAAAGATGAACTTTCAGCTTTATCCTTTATATTTATATTACTTAATAAAACTTATATTTCTATGCTTCAAATATTAGTAATATTCAAAAGATAAATAAAGAAATAGAGGAAAACCTGAATTCATAAGATTTGAAAAGATATTAAAAAGTAATAATAGTAATTAATAGAGTAACTAGTTACTAAAAATAAGTAATAGAATAAAAGATTAATCTCGAGTTATTTCCTTTTTATACTACAAAACTAGTGAGAGTAAATAGGTATACTAGCAAACAACTAATTATCAAAAAGATAGAAATACGATAGATTGAAGGATTATTACTTAAACTATAAATAAAGTTAATTTAAGTAATAGCTATATTATATAATATTTCTCTAAATATTAAAAGTAACTAGAGACTATTATATAAAATTAAAGAAGTTTAGTATAATTAGTACTTCTATTAATAAGTACTAGAACATACTCTAAACTTTTATTAAAACTTATAATTTTATTAGGTATAGATTTATACTTATAGCTATTAAGTATACTTACTTAAGAAATACTATAAATAAAGTATTTTGAAAGAATTATTTAAAGTTAAACTAAAAAGATAAATTAAATACCTAGTAAACTATATTTTAAATACTTACAACTTTTATAAAATCTAGATCCCTATTTTTAAAACAGTTATCATTACTTAGAATGTTGAATTTAATGAGATAAGACTTTATTTAAAGTAAGGTTTATATAAATTATTTATAAACAAAGTTTTAAAACTACGATTTAAATTATTTACTAAAAAAGAAGAAGATTCTATTCATAGAATACTTAGAGCTTTTAGAATAGTAAGAATAATTAATAAATAAACCTCTCTTATACTAGTAATCCTATTAATACTAGAAATAACCTAGAATATTAAGCTAAACCTAGATTTAAAATTGAAAACTAATAAGAGAAATATATTTATATTTAAACTAATACCTAGACTAATAAGACTAGTCTAAACTTCTAGTTAATAATAATTAAATTTAATAACTTTAAATAAAAATCGGAGTTTAAGAAATATATTAATAATTAGAAAACTAGATAGTATACTTAGAATAAAAGGTCTAGCTAATTGAGAAAAAATAGTTACTTTAACTAAATATAGAAATAATTACTTTTAAACCCCTATTTAGTTAACTTAGAGTGAACTAAAATATAGCTTTAGACTTTAATTAACTAAAATAGTATCTTTAACTACTTAAGAACTTAGCTAATAATATAGAAATAGATAATAATAGTAAATTAAACTAGAAGTTACTAGTAATAATTATATAGTATTTTTAAAAAGGTATAATAGTAACATTACATATTTTCTAAAATATAAATTGAATAGTTTTACTAATATTTATATACCTAATTAGTAGTATAAACTAGATGGAAATAGTTTTAATTTTTGAGTAGCTTTCTTTATTATTTAAAATATAGTATTAAAAGAAGGATCTTTCTACTAAGATTTAAATGTATCTTAATTAACTAGTTATACTACTAAAAGCTAAGAAACATATTACTAATTTATTAGAACTACTATGAAAGCTTTTTATTAAAATAACAAAGACTAAAATTATATAGTTAAAAAAGAAAGGTATTAAGTAAGAAATAGATTACTAAAACGTAGAAACTAAACTTTCTCCTCTTGAATAAACTTTTACTTATAAAATAGATATAGATAGCTTTTTTAGAATAGTATAAAATAAGGATTTATATATATAGGGATATATAACTAGTTAATCTACTATAAATTGAATATATAGTAATACTAGTTACCTGAACTCTTCAGGTAACTATAATAATTATAGTATAGTTCAACTTCAAAGTTCTATAGTTTAATATTATTAATATATTTCTAGATAATATAAAAGATTTCAATAGATCTCTAATAATAGTTAGACTACTGGATAACGTTAAAGTTATAAAGTACTATATAGAACTTAAATATAGTTTTTATAGATTTGAAGATATACTTCTTTTTTAGTATAAGGCTTTTTGTATTATATTTAAGTTATTAGGTTTCTAGTTATACCTAGAAATACCTTATCTATTTAAAAATAAGAATTCAAATATTTATATCTTTTTCTATATAAAAAATATTTGCTCTTATATTATGAAATAGCTAAAAGGATATTCTTAAGATTATTAAAAATATTAACTATACCTATAAACTTAAAGAATAAAGTCTTGTTAAGTATCTCTTAGGAGTTTAATAGTTAAGAATTATAAATATTATAAGATTTACTTAGTTTATAATATATATATTATTAAAATCACTAAGTATTTCATCTTTAACTATAGCTTAATTCTAATAATACTATTTCTAGTACAATCGTTTATTATAAATAATGATTGAATTATATTCCAAGAAACCTATATATATTAGATTAAGATTAATTTAGTTCTTTATATTTCTATTATAGTATAACTAGATATCTTATTTATCATTCTCTATTATTAAGATATTTTATAAACCTTTCTTAAGTATATTAAAATACTATAAAGTATATGATTTTATTAGAAGCTAGCTACGATAGATACTTTAGTAGTACCTTAATAGTATTATAATAAACTTAAAGAGTTTACACATAAAGTAAAAACTCTTTACTAGACTATAGAAATAGTAGTTATATAGAGCCCTAATAGTACTGTCTTATATAAACTCTAAAGCTTAAATCTATAATATACCCCTATTACCCCTCCACTCTATTACTATAATACTATACAATATTAATAACTTTATAATATATAAATAACCTCTAACTATTTAAATTAGCCTAGCTAATAAGAAAAATCTATCTAAAATACTTTCCCTAAATACTACTAATATTAAATAATCCTACTAATAAGGAAATTCAAATATTATTAATATTTAATAGTCTTATTTATTAGAAACTAACCACGAGAGATATTTAAGTAGTACTTTAATAGTATTATAATAAATTTAAAGAGTTTACAATTAAGGTGAAAACTCTTTACTAGACTATAGAGGTAATAGTTATATAAAGCTTTAATAGTAGTATCCTATATAAGCTTTAAGGTTTAGACTTATAATATATCCCCCATTACTCTTCTACTTTATTACTATAGTAATACGTAATATTAATAGTTTTATAATATAACTATAACTTCTAACTATTTAAGTTAGCTTAATTAATAGGAAAAATCTATATAAAATAACTCTTTTCAATACTACTAACATTAGATAGTCCTACTAATAAGAAAATTTAATTACTATTAATATTAAATAACTTTACTAATATTAAAATTCGTGTTATATTTACCCTAGGTAATCCTATACTATACGTCCTCTTTTATTAATCTATAAGAAACCTTTTTCTTCCCTCTATATATAGCTTTATTTTCTTTTTTCTAGTTTTATATAACTCCTATTTCGCGTCTATTAAAATACTACTATTTCGCTACTATTTTACCCTTTTCCTTTTTTTCGTATTTTATTTGTTATTATATTAACTATTACTACTACTAGATCTAGCTTTCCTAATAATAACCTTTCTCGCTACTATACTTCCTCTAAGCTTACTACTTATACTTATAGTAGCTATATTATTAAAATTAAAGGTAATTCTAATAATGAGGAGAACTAGCCTTTTAATATAATTATCTCTATTTACCTGAATTGTTACTAAAAGTAAAATAGGAGTAGTATTACTTATATCTATATATTAAGTTAAACCTAATCTTATTAGAAATACTTAAAGTTAAAGAAAAAATATAAATAAAGCTTATACTTCTTTACTACTAGCCCTAAGCTATATACTACTAGTTACTAAGTTAATTATTTAATTATACTTAGTAAATATATTATTTATCCTATATTATTTTTTCTAGAGTAAAAAGTAATATTATACCCTACTATATTACTATTCTTTTACTTAAGCTTTCTACTATAGTTTAATATTATAATGACTACTTCTATTATACTTAATAAGAAGCCCCTACTTATATTACTACTATATTTACTACTTTTTCTTCTTATACTAAACGTACTCCTATTTCTACCCCTGCTTCTACCCCTAAATAGGTTATTACTAGTCTTAGTAGTATTATATAAATAATAGTAAATCTTTCTCCTTCTCTTTCTTTATTTTTATTATACTAACTTTTTTCTAGTAGAGTATTATAATATACTCTAATAGTTATACTATGTCTTATTAATATTATAGCTATATGTTTTAGCTTTATTAAGACTAGCTTACTTATCTACTACTATTATGTAATTACTACTCTTATTTAATACTAATAATACTTTATTTACAAATAAGTATTACTTGTTACTATTTTTAATAATAAAGAGAAAGAGGAAGAGGATAATAATAAAAAAGAAGAGGAATTCTAGGGGTATAAAGAAGTATAAGATAATATTAATCTTTTTATTTAATTTATCTGTTTAGTATTTTGGGGGTAAGTCTAGTAGCTAGTAATATATATCCCCTAGGGGCTATTATATTACTTAATTTGTAGGTTATATAGTTTTTCGCTATTAGTAAATTAATATTAGGCTATTATTCTCTCTAATATCCCTATATTATAATTCGAATTATATTATAGTTTTATTATGAATAAGACTTTCTAAAGGCTTTTATATTAAAGTATTGTAATTTCTCTATTTAATTTGTATATTATAGTTATATCTTTACTCTAGTATATTATTTAGTACTAGTATTATTTTAATATTATATTCTTTTTAGGTTTTACCATCTTCCCTAGTAAGGACTAGGATAGGATTAGGTTATATATTTATATACTATTATAATAGTAATAGGTTAGTTTCTACTTATTTAATAAAATCAATATCGAATATCAGGTAGATATTTATAGAGATATCTAAAGTAATAATTGGTAGGTTTAGTATATTAATAATTTTATATTTAGAAGATACCTAATTAAGTTTTCTATTTAGTTAATTTATTTAAAATAGTATGATAATAGCTATATATTATCCCTAACCTGGAACCTTTTAGTTATTTATTATATTCTATTTATATTTATTTTATTATATTACTATATCTATACTATTACTACTTCAATTATAATAATACTATTTTTCAAGTAAAATAGGAAAACTAAGGTTTATTTTAAACTAGAATATATAATTTACTCTATTACTTAGTAATGTAGGATAAGTATAATATTAAGCTTATTTAAAAACTTATTTAGGCTTATTTTGTTTACTAAAAAGCCTTTATTGTTTAGTACTAACTAGTAAGTAGTAATATAAACTAGCTAGTCTAGTTATAAGAAAATAATTCATATTTATAGGAAAATCTAAATCTTAAGTATTATTTTCTCCATTTTACTATTTATCTAAAGATAGAATAATATTAGTAAAAACTATTATATTTTTATTAATTAGTATAACATTATCTAGAAAAGACTAACTTAATCTAAATTATAGTTAGTAATAATTAATATAGAGAAACTATAGAACTACTACTAGGTATCTCAGAACTTTTCTATATAGATTTTAATAATAATAAATATTCTAATTTCTAATTAAATATATTTTAATAATTAATCTATAATTACTATAAGGAATCTTAGGTTTTGTTCTATAATAAATAGTAGTTCTATTATAAAGTTAATAGAAATTAATACCTAGAGCTTACTAGGAATTAAAGAAAACTATAATAAACCTTAGTAGTATTATTATCTCTTATATAAGTATTAGTAAGTATTATATATTTATATAAAATATTTAATATCCCTGAATATACTATCCTAATACTAGTCCTATAAAAATACTATAAGATTAAATTAATACTAGAATAGCCTAGGATTAGGGAATTATAAATTATTTAGAAGATTATAATTATTAATAGCTTATACTTAGAAACCTAGACCTAATTCTAGTAAAGTAGAATACTATTATTTCTTATTATATAATTAGCTATTTATATTTATATTAAAACTTCTAGAGGGAATATCCTTACTACTTAGTAGATAATATTTAATTAAACTTTATATACTAGTATTACTATAATTACCTAATTTTATAGTAATAATAATATAATACTTTAGAATATAATATACTTATCTAGTAGTTTACTAGTAGTATATTAGTAGTTATTTTTTACTTATATAGTTCTCTTTTAATTTCTTTCTATCTATATATTATAAATTAGGAATACTAGAAAAAGTTCCTTTTTATCTTTATAGTTAACCTAGAGAAACTAGAAAACTTATATTATAGGTTTTAGTTCTATTATATTATCTTAACTTTATTAAAAAAGAATATTAACTTACTCTATAAAATAACCTAGGTAATATTTTAAAATAAAACTAAACTCTAATAAGGTTTTAATTTACTTAGTTTACTACTTTAAAATAGGTCTAAAACTTATAAAGTATTCTAAAGTTTTATGATTAGAGAAAATAGTAACTAGTTCTATTATATTTTATAATTCTACTAACTATATCTTTAGGTATAATATTACTATAAGTAGTTCTTTATTATAAATAGTATAGTTTTACTAAGCTAGTATAAATCTAGCTAAATGATAAATAACTAGTTATAGTATAGTATCCCTATTTTCCTATGAGAAATAACTATTTAATACTATTCTTAAATAATCTATTTCTATTATTATATACTATTCTAGGTCTTNTATACTACTCTAGGTCTTATTAAGCTATAACTAGTTCCGAGATAAATATAAGTTTAAGCTTTTTAAATACTTACCAGTATATAGTATCCTAGTAAAATAGTATTTCTCTTTATATTAGTTATATAATAAGCCCTATTAAGCTAGGGAAATAGTTAATTAAGTTATAATAGAAGTTTGTAAATTTAAGGAAGTTCTAGATATTATAGATAATTTTAGGAATTTCGTATTATTATATAATTTTAATTTTTTTAAGAGTTATAGTAGAGACTTTTCTTCATCTTAATAGTAAAACCTAGATATTTTATTTACTTTATTAAGAATTTGTATTTTTCTAAGTCTAAGTATAAACTAATCTTTTATAACTTTCTAAAAACTTACTTAATTTTATCTTTATAATTATATTTTAACTTATAATTATAAATAAAAATATTACCCGCTTGACGTAGTAGTTTAATATTTAGCTAGCTCTTACTATTATAGTAAGAGTAATAAGTTCGAATCTTCTAGTACGTAAGCGTAACTAGTAACTATATACTTTCTAATTATGAAAATAATTTATAGTAATTACTACTAGTTATTACTATTTACTATTAGCTATTAATAGCTAGTAATAGCTAGTAATAAGTATTACTAGCTAGCTAATATTAATAT
>RYZW01000528.1:0-31323 GCA_004367215.1 Colletotrichum trifolii
TAAACTACTTTATCTCTACTATGTAAAGTATTCGTATTACTAATAGTTATTTAAAGCGTAATAAATACTAGCTTATTTAGGAGGTATCCGAGGTATATAGTATTAGTAAAGCTAAATGAAAGATTTGCTACGTAAAATACGAGAATACCTTATATACTACCCCTAAAAAGTATATTACCTTTAACTTTCACCCCTATTACTAAAAATTATAAAGTAGTTTACTTTTCTATTTTAGAGCCCTTGCGCGAGTTTTAATAATTACTCTAATATACTTAGTATATAATAATAGGAGTATTTAAGAGCCTTATAATATTATTTAAATACTAGTATAGTATTAATATTAAGGTTTTTAAGTATAATAATAAGGTTTTTAAGTATAAGAAGTTGAAGTTAGGTTTTATTTCTTAAGGTATATACTTTAAGCTATTTACTCTGTATATTTAAAGTTAAAATAGGGGTACTAAATATATTAGAATAGTTATTAAGTCTTATATAAAAGCTATAAAGTATAGTAGTAAGCTATTTTATAATCTCTAACCTAAAATCTTATAGGTTTTAGTATTTGTTTATAACTAAATACTAAAATATTATTTAAACTAGTAGATACTATACTAGAAGTTTTATAAAAACATTTAAAAAGATAATACTATAAAGCTAGACTTAGTTTACTTTTATACTTATAGTTATAAATATTTTATTCTAACTATAGATATAAAGTTAAAATATAANCTTACCTTAAGAAATATATTTTATCAGCTTTTTAATTAGCTATATTTTAACTAATTAGTATTAAATATAAAACTTACTCTAAACTAAAATCATTTTAACTTATAATATCTTTTTTAATAAAATACTTTTCTTTAATAGAAATTCAGCCTTTCTATAAAATAATTTCAAATAGTTAAATTCTAACGAAATTGCTTAATAGTTATAAAAATAAATAATTATAAGAAAACTACTCAAAATTAACTTAGTTACTTATTTAAGCCTAAGTAAAAAGCTTAAATAAAGTAATTAATATAATAAGAAGTAATTATAGTAGTTAAAAATCTTATATCTATACAATAGATACTCCTAAGTTTTATAAAGTATTTAAAACTACGAAATTTATATTAATAACCTTTCTAGAGTTACTTATTATATTCTTCTATAATCTTATTTAAATAAATATAATTATAAAAAAGTAAAGAGTTCAGGTATCTCTTGAGAGAATTAAATATAAGGAATAAATAGAATACTATATTAAAATTACTAAACATTCTTTATCTAAAACGGTTTTTTTAACTAGGATTCTTTAGTTGTTTCAAAATACTTTAAAATACTCGTGTTTATAACTATAAAATTATATAAGTAATTAACTAGAAAAAATCTTAGAAATTTAATTCTTCTAAAAGCTCTAAGATATAAATATTAAAATATTTAATAATAAATTTTAACTATGGGAGGAGCTAATAGCTTGCTTTCTACTACAACTATTAGTAGATATACTACCCCCTAAAGTATAATTTTAGCTTTCCTTACCCCCCGCTAACTACTATAGCTAGCCCCTAGTTGATCTAGGGCTAAACCCCTTATAGCTATAGCTAGTATACCTATCCCACGTTAACCTTTTCAATAATAAACAACTGATAATTCCTTCTATAACAACCTCATACCCTTATACCCTTACGTCTTTATACTTTTACAGCTATATACGATTCGAATATCTTGAGATATTTAATTATTACTAACTATAAGTACTCTATTTAAATATTTATTATAACCTTAATATCCGCGACCTTAATATTCTTATTATAGACTAAACTTTACCTACCCCCAAGATAAGACTTTATATTACTAATATAAAAGTTCTTTACTATTAATATAAATTAACTTATAATTTCTATATGAGTATAGTAGGACTTAGTTTACTCTTATTAGTAAATAATCTTAGTATATTAATTAATTATAGTTAATTTATAAATAATACTTATATAAATATAGATGTTCCTAGTATAACTAGATAGTTTTTAAAATTTCTATAATTATATTACTATAATATTCTAAAGTATCTAGTAACTAGTATTATAGTAGTATATTAATATTAAGGTATTACTTAATTAATACTTAGTCCTTAATATTATTAGCTTAGTATAGTAAATTATAGGTTAGCTAGATGATTTTCTTTTAAATATTTATAAACTACTTATTAATTATAGTACTTAAAATAGTATTATTAAAGTTTATTTTGATAAAGTAATAGTTTTAGTTATAGTAGTTATAGCTAGATATCTCTATACCTATTCTATATTTCTCTTTTTATAAGTAGCTATATAGATTACGAGGAAGTTTTAGTTCTATTCTAAAGAATATAGAAGAGTAATAGATTACAGAATACCTAGCTTTTATAGGTATTCTATTTTATTCTACTTTTAAGAGGTTTATAAAGGTTCTTAACCCTATAATCTTAGTAGTTATTTTTAGTTATACATATTAAGCCTTAGTCTCGATAAAGTTCTCCCTAATTATAACTATAAGGTTTTCTACTATTTTAGGGTTAAATATTAGAACTAGGGGTATAATTATCTATAATAATAAGTAATTTCACTACTATTTTAAATAGTTATAAGCTAGTATTAGTATAAATATTATTATTAGGTAAAGTTTATAGTTAAATCTATATATAGGGTAAAGAGCTTAGATACTATTCTAGGTACAGAGTAAAAGTAACCAAATAANATACATTTTTAACTATAAGGCAAATCAAATATTAGAGAATACTTAAGATATAGGGGAATAGAAATTTTTATTTTGGGAGTTTTATAATAGAAACTATTACTATTATTTATATCTTACTTAGTAGTACTTATTTATCTATATACTGAAGTAATAGTGACAGTTAAATAAGCTTATCTTAGGAGGTTATATTAAATTATACTTTTAGAGTAAAGTTAGTAAAGTTTTTATAAGAAATTTAAAGATTCTAAAATACTACTAAGTTTATACCTATAAACTTAAGAAGTATAAATACTTTATAAAAATCAAAGCTTACCTAATTATTTATAGAGATTAATAACTACAAGATAACTACGAGATCTATATAGTAATTCTAGTAAATAAATTATTTTAAACCTTTATAATAAAAGTAAATATATTATTTTAAACCTTTATAATAATTACTAATTACTTTAATCTTAAACTATTCTAATATAATATAATTAATATATTTATATATATAGTACTTAATAAGGTTATCTATATAGAAATACTACTAAATTATTAAATATAAAATAAAATCTACTACTTAAATAAAGTATTATATAGCTTTTAGAGGTTTTCTCTTTTCTAGTAATACTACTTAGAAATAGGTTTTAAGTACTTTAGTTTTAAACCTACTATAAGAAAACCTTATTACTAGCTTAAGAGATATATTATCTTCTTCTTCTATATTAATAATTATATTTTCTCTCTCCCCTTAAAAAATTTATCTAACATACTTATATTATTAATAGACTTCTGTCGGTAACGCTATACCGCGAGGCATGCGTTAACGCCTGAGGTGTATATACTTCTATACGCATTCAGCCTACGTATCTATATACCTTATAGGTATAAGGTATATATAGCTATATACTTTTATACTTTACTAGTAATACCTATTACTAGCTATAGCTAAGTATTATAGTAATAGTCAGTAACTACTATACTATAGATCTAGAGCTTTATATACCTATATATAAATATATAATATAATAATAATAATAACGAATACTAGACCTTTTTATACCTATATAATAAGATTATATATAGTATATATTACTTTCTAGATAAACTAATACTAATTAGTAGTTAATTTATCTATTACTACTATACTATAGATTAGTAAGGTTTTCACGCGAGAAGAAACGATTATAAATTTTACTTGAAATCTATATAAGATAAAATTATAAATATTAACTTAGATACTTTATAGATATTACCCTTATTTTTATTCCTAGTAAAGTACCTCTAAGTTAATATACTAACTTTATCCTATAAAATACTAAAGAAATAAACTTCACAAAAATAATACTTTTTAGTATATACTAAAAAGTATTTAGTAAATATAACTACCCTTTAGAGTATTACTAGGCACTATAATATATAAACTTTATAATATCCTATACTTCCTATACTTAAGAAACCTATAAAATATCTCGAAATTCCTATACTTTCTTAAGAACTATCCCTCTTTTTAAAAAAACCCTATCCCCCCTATTAATATATCTTAACTACACCCTAAATTAAATACTAGGGTAACCCCTAGTATAATAGTAGCTTAGATAACTCTATATAGTAAATATATAGTCCCAGAGAAGCTCGAATTATATTTTAATATAAATCTCTTTAAAAAACCCTTTAAACTTAACTATAATAGTTTTAAATAATTGGATACTTGAAATATTACTATTCTTATAATATTTTATATCTACTAATACAATTTTATAAAGATATATAACTATAAACTTGTTAACTATTTTAAGATAGATTTTAATAAATAATCCTTATTAATATAAGAACTTATTAATAACTATATAATCTAGTATTTCTAAGACTACTTTATTAACTATAAAATCAAGTTTAATATAAACAGAGAAAGAATCTATAATATATTATAATATCTCGTTTAATATAAGTATTTCAAATACTAGACTTTTAAAAAACTTAATAAAATACAGAAGTATATTTTAAGCCTTAAAGCTAACCTTAAAAACTACCCTAAGTAAATTAATAGTTTCCTCGATACTAAAGACTTTAAAATACTTCCTTATACTATTAAAACTAAAGCTAAAGTTGTAATACTTATAATTAAAGCTTAGTTGATATTTAAAAGCCTCACGCGAGATACCTAACCCCTTCTACTATTTATATATAATATATAACTCCTGTTATTACTAGTAAAACTACTAATCCCTAAGCTATATGATATAGAACCCTCTTACTAATAAGAGATATATTAAAATAATAGTAATATATAGTATCCCCCTCCTGAATATCCTCTATATATTTCCTTTACTCCCCTATTCAAAAACCTATCTACTAAATATATTATAGATTCTACAAAATGATATAATAAAAGTATAAAGTATAATAGAAGCTTCTATAATATTCTCGAAACTAAAATCGATATTTTTCAAAACTATTACTTTAAACTTAGTATTTTATACTATATATAAACTAGAGTTTTCTTTATTATACTAAAGGATTAAACCTTTAATTTTTACTTTTAATAACCTTATATACCTTAGTTAAAACCTTAATTTTAATTAGATAACTAGGTATTTTTCAGAATATTTCGAAAATAATCAGATTTATTAGACTTACCTCTCTGACTAGTAAAATACTACTCTTAGGAATATAATAACTAAAAATCCTAACTAGAACAAAAAAGAAATACTTAAAATATTTATTATAAAGCTTACTAATTTCTAGAAAATATTTAAAACTAACTAGTATACTAATATAACTCTCTATAATCAACTTATAAATATATATTATAATATATTAGAATACTAATTAGCATTCTTTAGCTTTATATTAACTTCTTAGAATCTTTATAACTAGTTATATTTAACTATAAATAATACTATAGTATTCTAAAAACTATAATATGTTTAGAGTAATAGAGGAAATAATAATATATTTAAGGAATGGTTTTAGATTAATTATATATATAATATGTTTCGAGGTAATACTTAAATTTATAGCTATACCCCTAGTTATTCCTTACTATTGTAAAGTAAATATTACTTTCCCCTAGCCTCTATATATACTTACACTAATAAGAAATACTATATATATAGTAAAATAGGCTATTAATTAATAAGATATATCTTTAAAAAGTAGTATATCTTATATAATAAGTATAAGTTAACTACTAATCTAAAAATATTCTCTCTAATAGTATACTAAACCTTTCTTACTAAATATAAAAATATTAATAACTTTAATAATAATCCTTAAATATTTCTAAGAGATAATAGTAATAAGGAGCTTATTACTTAGTATTAGAAATAATATAATTTCGAGGACTATATTTCTATTACTCCTATAATATCTAATACCCCTAAGTAGTTCTTTATATTATATTTTAGTAAGTATCCTATTACTATAGATAGAAGTAAAATTATCTAAATCTTCTAAAATTAAGTAATACTATATATTTTTACTAAATTAAATACTATTACTTCTAAGATTACTAAGAATATAAATATAGCTTTTATATATATTTTTACGTTTAAAAGTTATTACTTAATTATTTTTTTTAAAGGATCTTATTTAATTTAGGTACTACTAACTTCTTAACTACTAAGTATTCCTAGTTTATAGCTTTTAAGTAGATAGTTAAGTCTTCTATAACCTTTATATTTCTATAAAATAAACTAGTTACAATCCACTTTAGTAGTACTACCCTAATTATAATACTTAGAATAGTTAATATTTCTATATTACTTAGTATTATTATATTTTATATAATACTATATAATATTATTTTTTATTCTATTCTATAAATATAAATCATTTTAGTATAATATTTAATAATATATATAACTAGTTATACTAAAGTAAAAAAGTTATATTTATTATTTAAAAATAGGGGTATTTATAGATATTCCTTAGTAAACAAAATATATTTATTTCTATATACTTTATAGAATTAGAGATACGGAGACTTTACTATTAATTCGGATACCTAGCTATAATATACCTTTATAATATCCTTACTAAAACGGGATATCCTATTAAATACTATACTTTTGAGGCTCCTAAGTAGTATTACTACTAATACTAGATATATAATATTACTCTTTCTTATTTTTACTTTACTATATAAGAAAATGTTAAGTTTAACTTCAAAATTATTATTAATATTATCTATATTAATAGCTATCTTATATTTTATATTATTAATACTATAATAGCATTTAACACTACTTACTTCTTACTAAATATCTCAGTAAAAATAATATAGGAAACCTTTAAATTATACTAGATTAACTCTTACTAGGGCCCTCTAAAATTTATAATTACTAATATAAGAATAATATTTCAATCTAAAGAGTTCAGATTAGAAATAAAAGTTATAAGATTAATAGTTTAAGCAATACTTATTAAAATATAGAATAATATTAGTAAAATTAAATATTACTATATTTTCCTCTACTAAATATATAAGATTTATTATAATAAAATCCCTATAATAACTTAAGAAATATATTTTTAAGTAGTATCTAAAGTAATTAATAATACTACTAGGCTAAATAGCCTTATACTTATACTACTTATTTTTAGCATATACTTATACTTTATAGATAACTCTATTCTTTCTCTAAATATTATTATTTATACTTGTACTATTTAGAAAATAATAGAAAAGATCTACTATACTTATACTATATACGCCGTTAATATAGCTTTAATAATATATAATAGCCCCGATATCTCGTATATAGTAATCCTCTTACTTCAGTCTCTTATATATATATAGCGAGAGAAACATAGTTAGCAAGGTCCGTTTCGCCTTATCGCTACCCGTAGTAAGATATATATTCTCGAACTCCCTCGAGGCCCTCGAGAGTTTTATTAATTCAAACTATGTAACTGTTCGAGAAGAGGGATAGGTGACTTAAGCGGAGTAGACAATACGGGTACTTGGACGTTATTAGGCAAAAAGCAAAAAGATCGCTTTTAACGCTATTTTACGCTTGTTATTAATGCTGTTTTTAATAGCGTTTTAGTATATGATTATAGCGTTTTTAGCACTAGCTTTTACATATAAACAAAAGGGGTATACGGTATATAGTAAAAAGAAACAGTTACTAGTGTTAGTAATACCATACTACGAGGCATATGTTAACGCCAAGGCGCGTACACCTCTATATATATTCGGCTTATATATCTATACGCCTTATAGGTATAGGGTATACGTAGCTATATATTTTTATACTTTAGTAGTAATACCTATTACTAGCTATAGCTAAGTATTATAGTAGTAGTAAGTAACTATTATACTATAGATCTAGAGCTTTATATACTTATATATAAGTATATGATATAATAATAATAATAACGAATACTAGACCCTTTTGAACCTGTACAACGAGATCACGTATAGTGTGCGTTACTCTCCGGATAAACTAATAACTTCTAAAAGAAATATTATTTTAAGGGAAATAAAAACCTATAATAATTTCTTAGTATTAGAATTATTCGAGATTAAGTAACGCGATGGTTATAATTCTTATAAGTAGTATATATTAAGAAGCTCTTTAAATACTTTATAAAATATATATAATATATTAAATAATTCAAAACCCTTCTAAAACTTAATAAACTCTTCCTATAATATAATTAAACCTCCTATATAGAAATTAAGTATTACTAATAAAATATTAGCTTTATTAATTATACTATAGTTATAATAAAACTAGATATTACTTATATAATAAATTAATTATTATATTTTAATTGAAGCCTTTTTGATAATTACTATATTAAAACTAAATGAATAATATAATATTTTAGTAAAATAAAGAACTTCTACCTTAAGTTTAGCTATAAAACTAGTAATCTATTTAATAGCCTTATTATTACTATAAATACTAGCTTCGTAGATAATAGTAATAATTAAAAGAGCTTTTAAATATATACTATATATCTCTTTAGAAACCTAATAGTATAATAAGCTAATAAATAAAATACTATTACTACTTTAATAATAAAAATAAAACTTTTAATACTATCTTAAATTACTTAAGAAACTATTTTTACTAGCGAATTTATTATTATACTTTGAATAAACCTTATAATAAATATACTTAGTAAACGTAAAACATATAAACCTTACCTAATTATTTAAATCTAATATAATAGCTAATAAATAATATACCTTATAATAGCTAAAATAATTTAATTATATATCAAGTTAAAATATATAGATATCTAAATAACTACTAGTTATACTAAAAAACCTAGTAGAGATACTTCAAGATTAAATACATACTTTTAAGTAACCTTATAGCTAATAACCTTATAAAACCTCTCTAGAGTTACTAGTTTAATACCTTTATTACTTAGATTAATATAATAGACTAGTAAAATTACCTAAAACTTTAGTAAGAAGAAGAACTTTAAAATATTAGAAGTATTAGAAATACTATACCTAAAATACCTCCTAATAAATAAGAAATACCTAAATAACCTAAAAATAGTCTTACTCTTCTCACTATAGGGGTAGAAGTTTAATAAAAATAATAGGGTTATTTAGAATACTTCTTATAAAATATAAATAGAGTATTAATAGTATATTAAAAGACTAGCTTATAAGTAACACCTTTGAGGCTAGAAAAGTACATTAGGAATAATACGTTTAAGTAATAGAGTTTTTACTAGAAGAAACCTCGGCCGTAGTACTATCTCTATAAACCTTACTTTATTTAAACTGCTCAAAATAAAGCCTCGTGCGGTATACTTAGCCACGTTTAGTTATATATAATACACACTAAATTTTACCCCCTAATTACATACAACAGTATTAAAAAAAAATCGAAAAATAAAATAGCTTGTTTTTCTAACTACAACTAGCTTACTATACTATAGTTAAATATATAGCTATATAAAACTATAGCCCTATATATAGCTATATAGCTATATTACCTATATAGCTTAGTAACTTTATATAGCTTATATAGCCCTATATATCTTAGTAGCCCTATAGCTACCTAGCCCTATAATAATCCTCCCTATTTTTAAAAGCCTACGCCCCCACGCATTCAAAAATCCAAAAAGAAAACATAAAACTTAACTAGCCCTATAAAGTAAAAAAAAAGTCGAAAAACGGAATCGAACCATAGCCTTTACTATACATATATATATATATATATATATATATATAACCCCTCGGCTATACTATTATCTATCATTTATACCAACAAACCACTTTTATCATATAAATTACCTCCCCTAGTAGAAATCTTCCAAAAATAGCCTTCTTACAACTTCCCCGGAAACATTCTTCCTCCCCAGAGCTATCTTTAGCCAAATAACAAATCTCAGGTATTTTTAGTATAGTATTATATATATAATAATCGAAAAATAACATATATAACTATAGGAACCTTATTTAGTCGGGTTTTCTTCTTCTTCTTCTTCTTTATAAAACCTCAAGTACCTTAGAGTAGCATACGCGTAGCCATAATATAGCTATAGCTTATATAGCTGTAGCCTACGTAGCTATAGCCTACATAGCCGTAGCCTATACTAGGCTATATACGTTACTGCAGGTATACGTATCGATCGAAATAGCTATAGCTATTATTTCTTTATAATTTCAGGGGTTTATTCGAGGGATCCGTGAAATCCGTAGTATTAGTAGGATTAGTAGTCTTCGTAGCTAGCCCTCTTATTATCGCTTTCATTGATTTTCGACGCTTTTACCATATACGCAGCTATAGCCGTAGCCTATATAGCCGTAGTATCCGTAGCCGTAGTATCCGTAGCCGTAGTATCTATAGCTATAGGATCCGTAGCTGTAGTATCCATAACCTCTATAGCTATAACTATAGCTATTAAACAAATAGTTATATTTAAATATAGTTAATAGTATTAGTCTACGAATAAGTTAGTTAGTCTATTAGTCTAGTAGTAAGTTTGTTAAAATAATATAAAAGTATCTCTCTATCCTAGTCTATAAAGACTAAAAGGAAAATAATCCTAGATAAAAGTCTATTAGAATAAAGTATAATTATAACTATTAAATAGAATAAAACAAAACAAAAGAACTTTCTATGAAAAGACTATAGTATAGCTAGTATAGCTATACTAAAAAAAGGTAAATTGAAAAGTGAAATAGTTTATTTTTCTAACTATAACTAGTTTATAACGTTATAGTTGTATATATAGCTATATAGGGCTATAGTTCTATATATAGCTATATAGCTATATTACCTATACAGCTTAGTAATCCTATATAGCTTATATAGCCCTATATAACTTAGTAGCCCTATAGCTACCTAGCCCTATTACAATATCCTTATAAGTATCTATCTAATATTCTATATTAGGTTTATTGAATAAATAGAAAATAGCCTATTACTATTATAGTAATATATAAATATGTATCTTAATTCTATCCTAGGTTTTACTAGGGAAAATAGTAAAACCTAGGAAAAATATAATATTAAAGAGATATTTATCATAAAGAATATACTAAAATAAAGATATTATTATAATATATTAATTAAAAAGAAAAGTTATAATACTTTTATATAGAAACCCTTAGAAAACCTTACTAATAATAAACCTATTTTATAGTTTAAGTTATAGTATAAAGATATCAGAAGAAATAATAACTTAATATTAATTTACTAATAATAAAAGATTAGATAAATTATAAATTAAGTAATATAATAGCCCCTAAGAAATATATATAACTAGCTACTAAACTTAATTTCAAGGTACTAAATAAGAAAATTAAATAAAAAGATTATTATTATCCTATACCTCCTTATACTTATAAAACTCCTCTTTTCCCTTTTTATCTTCTTCCTCCTCCTCCTCTTTATTATTAAAGATAGTAATAAGTAGTATTTATTTATAAGTGAAGTATTACTAATATTAGTAAAGAATAGTTATTTAGTAGTAGTAGTAGTAGATAGGTAAGCTAGTATTAATAAAACTCAAAATATAGCTATGATATTAGTAAGGTATAGTATAACTATTAGAACGTATTATAATATTTTATTATAGGGAAATTAATATAATAAAAATAGGAAAAAGAAAGAGGAAAGACTTATGATTATTTATATAATACTACTAAGACTAGTAATAACTTACTTAGAAATAAAAGTAAAAGTAGGAGTAGGAATGTTTTTAGTATAGGAAAAAAGAGTAATAAGTATAGTAGTAATATAAATAGGGGCTACTTATTAAGTATAATAGAAATAATGATTATAGTATTAAACTATAATAAAAAACTCTAGTAAAGAAATAGTAGTATAATAGCTTTTAGTACTACTTTTCTTTTAAATTATAGTAATTATAAGGGTAATAGTATATTTACTAAGTATAATCAAGTAATTAACTTAGTAGCTAGTAATATATAGCTTAAAGCTAGTAATAAAAAGATAAGAACTTTACTTATATTTATTTTTCAACTTTAAATATTTATAGTAAGATTAGCTATAATTTAGTATATAAGGATAAATAATACTAGTCCTATATTACTTAGAATAGTAATTTAGGCAAGTAAAGATTACTATATTAGGGGGTTAATATTTATTATTATTAAAATCACCTTTGATAATATAGCTACCATAGGTATAGGTAGTAGGTTTAGAGGTTTAGAGGGGGTATAATAGTAGGAGGGGTTATTATTAAGAAGTCTGGAACTAGTAGTAATAGTAGTCGATATAGTAATAAATAAAATACGAGAAAGGGAAAAAGGGTAGAAAAATAGCGAAATAGTACTATTATAATAGGCGTAGAATAGAAAGTTATATAAGTCTAGAGAGAAGAATATAAAGTTATATAAAAAGGGGAAAAAAGGATATCTTATAGATTAATAGAGAGGAAAGTAGAATATAGGATTACTTAAGGTAAATATAGTATGAATTTTCTTATTAGTAGGACTATTTAAGATTAATAATACCTGAACTTCTTTATTAATAAGTTTATCTAATATTAGTAGTATTTAGGAGAAGTATCCTAAATAGATTTTTCTTATTAATTAAGTTAATTTAAATAGTTAGAAACTACGAATATATTATAAAACTATTAATATTATATATTACTATAGTAATAAGGTAGAGAAATAGTAGGGGGTATATTATAAACCTAAGCCTTAGGGCTTATATAAGATAGTACTATTAAAGTTCTATATAACTACTACCCCTATAGTTTAGTAAAGAGCTTTCACCTTAGGGATTAACTCTTTTAATTTATTATGATACTATTAAAGTACTACTAAAGTATCTCTCATAACTAACTTCTAATAGATAACTTTATCTATTTCTCTTAAAACTTCTATATAAACTTTAAAGTTCTTATTTATTTAATTAATATATAGTATATAAGTAGTTTTATTATTTTAAATAATGCTTTAAGTAAATATTTCCAGTTTAGTAATAGATATTTATTTATAATACTAGGTATTTATCTAGGTATTTATTATAATATTTATTTAGTTTATGGAATATTATCCTAATGAGAAGTTTATATATTCTTCTAGCTAGTAAGGACTAGTAAATTATTAGTATAATCTCTATAAACAACTATTTAAATTTATAAGAAATAATATTAACTAGTAATATTTTTTAGGTTCTAATACCAAACTATTAAATCTTTCTAAAGAAAATATAATTATTTTAACTAGGATTAGTCTTAGTAATATAACTAGCTATTTACTAATAAAGTCTATTTTTAAATATAAATCTATATTTATTACTATTTCTTGCTCTTTAGTACTTTAGCGAATAGTTACTAAACCTTTAGCTATATTCTTTATAAGGATTAATCCTTTAACTAGTATAGGTATTATTAGTTCTATTTTTATACTTATTTATTTCCCTAGATCTCTTTAATATAAAAGCTAATATGAATACCTTAGACTAAAATATAAAGTTTATAATACTTAGTTTTCAGCTAGCTATTAGTATTAGGTTTATATTTATTTTAGACTTATAGTTTATAGTTCCATACTTTATCTCATTATATTAGAGATGTGCCCCTATAATCTATTATATAACTAATATATATATATGTTTTTAGTTTAAAATAAATATAGTATTACTTAACTTACTAGTATTTTATCGTTATCTATTTAGTATTAATAGAATTAATAGACCTATTTAGTTTACTATTTTTAAAAGTAGTAGTAGCTAGAAAAACTATAAACTTATATAAGTTTATTTATACCTCTTTTTCTATATTAGTTTACTAGTATAATACTATTAGAATTCTTATAATGTTTTAGCTTTTATTATAATATTTCTAGTTTTTAGGATAAAGATATTAAGTTTTTGTATTTCTTTTTCAAGTTTAGGTATAAGTAATAGAAATAGATAAAAACGTCTCTTTTATTCTAATTAAATCTAAGTTTATTTAAGCTCTAGTATAATACTCATTATTCAGTATAGTAGTATATAAATAACTAGTTTTTTCCTTATTATATTTCTTTAAATTTTTACTCATATAGCGTTTCCTATATTTCTAGGTTAATATATTATTTATGAATAAATATACTAAGGTTAGTTTAAGTAATATTATCTTCTAGGCTACTTTTATAGTTTTTCTATTCTATCTAGAATTAGGGTACTAGCTTTATAAATACTTACTAGATCTATTAGTTAATTATACTATTTAGTTAGATCTAGTAGCTATCCTTAATAGTTATAATCTAATTATCAACTTATTTAACTATAAGCTTTTCTCTATTATTTTATAGTTATATAAAAGTAATTCTTCATAATTCTTAAGTAGTCTAGGTATTACTAATTACTTAGCTAGCTATTAGATAAAAGTTATAGTTTATTCTTTATAAGCTTCCTATTACTTCTATATTTATTCTTAGTATATTACTATTTAAAACTTTATAATTTTAAATATTTTACCTATGATACTTACTAGGTCTAGTCTAAGTAGGAATAGTAGCTATAATAATACTTAGGATTATTCATCGAATTTAAGTATTAATTATTAAAGACCAAGTAACTACTTAGCTTTTATAAATATAGTAAAACTTATCTTATTTATTTTTATTATATAAAGGAATTCCCGCTTAACGTAGTAGTTTAACGTCTAGCTGGCTCTTACTATTATGGTAAGAGTAGTAGGTTCGAATCCTATAGTAAGTAAGTACGACTAGTAGGTATATATATATATACCTTCCGATTATATAAACTATATAGGAACTACTACTAGCTATTAGCGCTTACTAATAGCTATTAATATTAATAGCTAGTAACTATTAATAGTAATAACTAGTAGTAGCTATTACTAGCTAGCTAGTATCTAGTATTATATAACTATGATCTTTAAAAAGTAACTATAATAGATAGGCCTATACTTTCCCTTTATAATATACTTTCCTATTTATTAGCTATCGTATTAACTAACTATATCTTACTACCTAAGGTTTCCTCTATAGTTTCTATAATTCCTCAGAACTAGTAATATCTAGTAAGTAAATAATCCTTAAAGAGTAACTACAATAGATATAAGCCTATACTTTCCTTTTATAATATACTTTCTATATTTATTAGCTATCGTATTAACTAACTACGTTTACTACCTAAAGTTTCCTCTATTTAAATAGTTCCTTAGTACTAGTAATATCTATAAGGTAAATAAAGTAAAAGCTAATAACTAGGTATAACTACTTTTAAAGGGTCCCGGAGAGGTATATAACTTTAAATAGATTAGAGTCCTTTAATACAACTACTAATAATTATATTAAGAAATAAGTATTCCTTTTCTTGAAATATATCTTATATAATATCTTCTAATAAATAAGCTTTTCTAATTTTCTTCATATATTAGTAGTAAAAGTTCATATTAATACTAAACTTTCGACTATTTTAAGTAGTATATAGTAGGTATCTTTTCCTAGAGTTATCTTCTCTAAAAGTAATTATTTTATTATTATTATTATTTTATTTATTTGATCTCTAGAAAAAGTATAGTATAATAGTAGTGGTCTTACTATATACTTCTACTAAGTTTAATACTAATTATGAAGGCCTTTCGAGGCTTATATTAGGTTTACGTCTATAGGGTAGCTATTCTCTATAATATTAACTATTACTTAGTACTTTTACTTATATTAGTTATTTAAAAGATTAAATAGAAGTAATAGAATTATAATAATATAACTAAACGTTTTAACTAGGAAAGGTTTAGATATATAAATAAGGTTTATATTAGTATATAGACTCTTACTTAAAAGATCTAAATTGTAATCTTTTTACTAAAAACTCTTCTAGTACTTTACTAGCTAGTTACTAGGTATACGATATAGTCTATCTATTATATCCTTATATCTTTATAAATAGAAGAAACTAACTATTAAAAATTCTTATATAAATAAGAAGAAAGAAACTAGTGAGTAAAAGAAATGATAGTAAATAATTTATTTATAGTATATGAAAGATTAGAAAACTATTAATTTTAGAAGGACTTAACTAATTACTCTTATTAATCTATAATAAAAATAGTTAAATATATAGTAAACTATAAAAGCTTTATTGATTTCTCTTGTTTAAGTATTCAAAAACCTATTTTAGGAAGCTATTTACTTTATTTTATTTGTTTAGTATATTATTTAAGGATATAAGTGTATATCTAGTAGTTCTATTACTAGGGGGATATATGACAATAAGTATAGTACTACGTCTACTACATAGTTATAATAGTTTATATAAAGCCTAACCGCTCTATTCATATATCTTTGAGTATTTTATTCTAGTTAGAATAAGATATATGTTTTAATAATTTATATTTAGAGTATATATCATATTATTCATTTATTATAGGATATTATATATAGGATTATATAGCTTTCTAAGCTTAATTGAATCTCATTGGAAAAATCAAAAATATTTTATAATTATACTATATATCTATAAAACTATCTATATATTACTATTGGTAGTAGTATTACTTCTATTAATAATATATTATTAGTTTATCTGGTAGGAGATAATCGTATACTATATATAATCTCGTTATATAGGTATAAAAAGGTTCTAGTATTTGTTTCTATTATTATTATATTATATAGCTATATATAGAACTATATAAAGCTCTAGATCTATAGTATAGTAGTTATTTACTAATTACTATAGTAGTAAACTATAGCTAGTGATAAGTATTACTACTAATATATAGATATATATAGCTTTATGTACTATGAATATAAAGAAGTATATACTTATATATATTATATATATATAGAAGTATATATATTATACGTAGTAGTATATACTATATAGTATAGTATTGCTAATACTAGTAACTTTCTCTTTTTACTATATATTTTATATTATCTATTTATATCTAAAGGTTAGTACTAAAATACTATAAATACGTACTAAAATGCTATTAAAAATAATATTGAAAATAAGTATAAAATAGTATTGAAAATAATCTTTTTACTTTCTATTTAATAATGCCTGAATATTCCTTTATCTATTCTACTTAAGTAACCTATTTTCTTATTTGAATAGTTATATAGTGTAAATGAATAAATTTCTTGAAATTATATTAAGGGTACTCTTTATAAAGGTGTTAGTAATGTTATTATCTCTATTAATCTACTATATATCGTAGAACTTATAACATTCCTATATTTACTTTAATACTATAATATTAATTATTAGGTATTCCTTTTAGTACTATTAAGCTTTATAAAGTATTTATAGAGTAAACATAAGTTAGTATATATAATAGTTAAGATTTAGGGGAAATCTTAGTATTTAAAGATCTTCTCGAGTAATATAATTATAGTATAAGTAAAGTTTATACTAATTACTATAATATAAATCTCTAAAATAAATATATTCCTAGTAATTCTTTTATTTTTAGTAGAAAGGTAATATATTAAATTACTATAGAAGTTAAACTAGGTTTTACTAATTACTATTCTATAATATAATATTATTATAAGTTCTAATTAAAATAAGAAATTAGTATTATTAATAAAAGAGCTATTAATAAAAATATAAATATATACCTTAGAGAAGTTAAGTAATATAAAGTTAAAGTTATAGTAAAGATATTTAATTTATTATTGAAATTACTTATTAAGAATAGTAGTATTATTAGTAAAAGGTTATTATTATAGAATACTATAGAAAACTTAGAATTCTAATAGATATTTACTAGAAAGTTCCTACTAGAAATTACTAGGGTTTCTTACTAGAAATTACTAAGATTTCCTATTAGAAACTACTAGGATTTCTTATTAGAAATTACTAGGATTTCCCTAGGGATTTCTCTAGGACTTTTCTAGGATTTCTCTAGGATTTCTTTAGAGAAATACTATAGAAATCTAAGTAAATTCTAAATAGAAAATTTAAAGAATTATTAGCTTTTATACTATTATTTTACTAGTACTAAAGTATAATAGTTATTACTTTTATATAATATATAAGAAGTTAAATAATACTTTAAATCAGTATACTAAATTAAAGTATATTCTATATATGCGTTGTTTAATATATATTTTCTTGAGTACTTTAGGTATAATATATATATTAAAGAATACTAGCTTTTATCCTTAGTATTTTTAGTATAGGTAAGGGGTATTACTATTAAAGCTTACGATATTCCTATTAAAAGTAAAAGAAGTTATTTCTATAAAAGTAGTTTTAAACTTTATTTTAAATAGATCTTTTAGAGCTTTTTACCTTTATAGTATAAGAAAGTAGTATCAGAGAAGCTAAAAGTATTATCTATCTATATATTATGGTTGTATTAAAGGTCTCTAATCTATTTGAAGTCACATGCCTCTCGGGGTCTCTGTAGAGGAAGCTGTACCCGGTATATTAAACCCTATAGATACTACTAGTTCTGAGGAACCGTTTAAACGGAGAAAACCTCAGGTAGTAAACGCGGTTAGTTAATACAATAGNGTAATAAATAGGGAAAGTATAAGCCTATCTATTATAGTTACTCTTTAAGGATCATAGTTACGTAATACTAGATACTAGCTAGCTAGTAGTACTTATCGCTAGCTATCAATAGTTACTAGCTATTAATAATAAGTAGTAAGTACTAATAGCTAATAGTAGTTACTATATAGTTTATATAATTAGAAAGTATTTACGCCTACTAGTCACGCTTACCTACCATAAGATTCGAACCTACTATTCTTACTATGATAGTAAAAGCTAGCTAGATATTAAACTACTACGTTAAGCGGGTATCTATCTAAATATTGAAAAAGTTAGAATTATTATTAGTAAAGTATAAGATGAGGAAATATAGGTTATATATTAATACTTCTATTTATAACTACTTTTTATAATACTTAAAATAGATTACTTACTAGTAAGTATTAGTTTTACTAAGGGTATAAAATAAGTTAATAATAATTATTATAGATCTCAGAAAATACAGTTTTTAAAGTAGGAAAGTAAGTTAGCTATAATATACTTTGTAAGTTCTATTTTAGCCTAGGTATAGTTTAAGTAATATCTTCAAACTATATTTTATACTTAAAGAAAGCTAGGGTTATAACTAAAATTAACTATTAGCTATTCTATAAGATTATTAGTAGTTATATTGATATTGTAAACTTATTATTATTATTAAAACTTTAGATTATAAAGTATAATTTCTTATATACTTTATTTATATCTTTGTTTTAAATCCTATTAATAATATATAACTTGAAATATTTATAACTTTTATAGAGAATATGGTTATACTAGATAATCTCAATAATACTATTAATAATAATACTCTTGACTTTTTTTTTAACTTATTCTTTAAATAGTAAATCTAGTATTATAATAATGCTTTTCTATAACGGATAAGGGAGAAACCTATATCTAACTATCTTTTAGCTATAAAGTATACTATAAAACGAGGCTTTTATTTAAATATTTGAGATAGAGTAATAGCTATTATATACCTTAGAAATATAATTATTACTAGTAGTATACTAGGGATATTACTAATTATATAGGGAAATAAGGGATAATTATTACTAATAGTAATAGAATTATTATTATATATAATAATAGTATTTTATAATATCTATTAAGTATTCTAGGGTTTTATAGAGATAACTATAGATAGAGTTAGGGTATTATTATAGGAGTATATATTTCTATATAGTATGAGACTTCTAGTAATAGTATCTAGGTAATTGTAAAGATATACCCTATAGCCTATATAGAGAGCTGGGATAGCTAGGAATAGATGTAGATTATATAATATAGTAGCCTTAGGTTACTATAGGATAAAAGCCCTCTTATAACTACTACTAATTAGCCTACTAAGTTAAAGTCTTATAACTTATAGAGATTTACTNTTTTTTATTATTACTCTTTCCCCTACTTAACTTTTAGCTATATACTTTTATAATTCTTTAACTTCTACTTCTTAGAAGGGTAGGGCTAGGATTTTAGTAATAGTTTTATGATAAATAGTCGCTAAATACTTAGCGGAAAATTCAGTATCCTAAGTAATAGTATCTGCTGAAAACTCTGCCGAACCTATTACTATAGCTAAATATATAGTAACTATGTCGCCTAAACCTATAGTAACTATAGTAGTACTCGTATACCTCTTTAAATAATAGTTATCTTTTATGGAGATGATGTTAGCTCGGCTATCTAGCGGCGAACGTATAGTAACCCCTACACTATTAGCTCACAAAATAACTACTATTAATTATAAAGATTACTCGAGGCCCCCTAGTTACCTATATAGCCTCTTTCACGAGGGTATTACTTTATATAAAATCGAGGATTAGTTAATAGTAATTTCAGATACCTATATGTTATAGCTATAAGCCTTAGAAGCCTAAAAGATTCAATAAGCTATAATAAAACTCTCCTATACTCTCTAGACCTAGTAGTATAACTACTAATATACCCTACACAACCCTATATAGGCTAACTTTATAGTATTTACTCGGTAGTTATTAACTAACCCTATATTATAAGAACTATACTTCTATAGTATACTTTATACGCTTCAGTATAAGAGCTAGTCCTTATTGAAGTTTTATGCTGAATAGTTAGCTATCTATAAAGCCCTAAGTACCCCTATAGAGGCTTCGAGGCTTTATACCTTTACCTTTTTCTATTACTTTAAGCTAGACTCTAATAGTACTTATAGTATTAGAAGTTTGATAATTAAGTACCTAAGGTAGTAGCCCTAGTAGCTAAGTATTTATAGGAAATATTATAGCTTTATAAGGGTTTTAGTAGTACTAGGAATACTACTACTAAAAGCTTAATACCTAAATACTATAGGGAAACTAATACTCTAGAAAGCCCCCTAGTAAAAAAGGTATACCTTAGAAAGTGTAAGTACTTTGAAAAGTGTCCTAAGAACTACTTTTTATACGAAGTATATAGTAAGTTAAGCTATACTATAGCTACTTATTACTATAATAAGTTCTATATATTCTACTAGAGACTAGGTTCTTTTATAAGGGTTTACTATAAACGCCTCGCTACTAAAAGCTTACTAATAAAAAGCCCCTAGAATTATATAGAGCCTAGGGCTATATAGTATAGTAAAAGTACTTTAATAGGTAAGTAGCCTACTAGCGCAATTACTATAAGGCTTTTGCTGAGGGCTTACTAAAGAAAAGTCCCTAGAGCTATATAGAGCCTAGGGCTATATAGCATAATAAGAAAGCCTAGAAAAATCTTATATACTAATACCTTAGAAGCTTAATTAGTTATAAGAAACCTTAGTACTTAATTAATATTAGGAAGAAGTTAGTATTAGTTTATCTAGAAAGTAACACACGCTATACGTAATCTTATTATATAAGTATAAAAAAGTCTAGTATTCGTTATTATTATTATTACGTTACATACTTATACGTAAACATATAAAGCTCTAGGTCTATAGTATACTATAGCACTCAATTATAGCTAGCGATAGGTGTCGCTAGGGGGGATAAAAGTATATAGCTACGTATACCCTATACCTATAAGGCGTATAAATACGTATACTGAATACGTATAGAAGCGTATATGCCTTAGGCGTTAACATATACTTTATAGTATAGTATTACTAATACTAATAACTTTTTCTTTTTACTATATACTTCATATACTTCTATTTATATATAAAAGCTAGTACCAAAAACGCTATAATTATATACTAAAAATACTATTAAAATAACATTAATAATAAGTATAAAATAGTATTAAAAGTAATCCTTTTACCCTTTACCTAATAATATCTAAATACCCCTTATTATCTATTCTACTCAAGTTACCTATCCCTCTATTTAAATAGTTATATAGTTTAAATTAATAAATTTCTCTAAAGTATAGTTTAGAGTACTTTTCGTAAAAATATTAGTGATATTATTATCTCTATTAATCTACTATACTTTATAGAACTTATAATACTTATATAACTACTTTAATACTATAATATTAATTATTAGGTACTTCTTTTTAGTAATATTAAACTTTATAAAGTATTTATAAAGTAAATATAAGTTAGTATAGATAATTATTAGGATATAAGAGAAGTTTTAGTATTTAAAAATCTTCTTAAATATTATAGTAATAGTATACGCGAAATCTATACTAACTACTATAATATAAATCTCTAAAATAAATATATTCCTAGTAATTCTTTTTTTTTTAGTAGAAGAATAATATATAAAGTTACTATAGAAATCAAACTAGTTATTACTAGTTACTATCTCTAAGCTTAGGATTATTATAAATCCTAGTTAAAACGAGAAATTAGTATTATTAGTAAAAGAGCTATTAATAAAAGTATAGAAAAAAAGTTTTAAGAGGTTAAGTAGTATAAAGTTAAAACTATAGTTAAAATACTTGATTTACTATTTAAATTATTTATTTAGAATAGTAATATTATTAGAAGAAAGTTATTACTCTTATATAGTATATAAGAGATTGAATAATGCTTCAGGTTAGTATATCGAGGTAAAGTATACTCCCTATATATATTATTTTATATATGTTTTCTTAAGTATTTTAGGTATAGTATAAGTATTAAAGAGTACTAGCTTTTACTCTTAGTATTTTTAGTATAGGTAGAAAGTATTACTATTAAAGCTTAAGATACCTCTATTAAATACTAGAAAAGTAGTTACTATAAAAGTTATCTTTAGCTTTACTTTAAATAAGGTTTTTTAGAACTCCTTATCTTTATAGTATAAGAAAGTGGTATTAGAGAAACTAAAAGTATTATTAGTTTGTATACCTATAAAACTAAAGTTATTATTAGTATAGAATAAGACGAGGAAATATAAGTTATATATAGATATCTCTATTTATAACTACTCTTTATAATATTTAGAATAGGTTATTTACTAATAAATACCTACTTTAGCGAAGCTATATAATAACTTAATAATAATTATTATAAAGTCTAGAAAATATTACCCTTTAAAGTAAAACGGTAAATTAGTTATAATATACTTTATAAGCTTTATTTTAGCTTAAGTATAGGCTTAAGTAATATCTTAAAGCTATATTATTATACTTTTATACTAGAGGAAAGCTAGAACTATAACTAAAATCAACTATTAGTTACTCTATTAGATTATTAGTAATTATATTAATATTTCAAACTTACTATTATTACTAAAACTTTAGATTATAAAGTATAACTTCTTATATACTTTATTTATATTTTTATTCTTAATCTTATTAATAATATATAACTTAAAATACTTATAACTCTTATAGAAAATAGGGTTAAACTTAATAATCTTAATAATACTATTAGTAATAATACTCTTAATTTCTTTTTTAATTAATTCCTCGAATAGTAAACTTAGTATTATAATAATACTTTTTTTATAGAAAATAAGAGAGAAAGCTATATCTAACTATTCTTTAACTATAAAATATATTATAAAATAAAGTTTATAATTAAATCTCTAAATTAAAGTAGTAATAGATTATCTTAGAAGGTTAAAATATATATTATAGAAATTACTAATAATTCAGGAAAATAAAAGATTATTATTAGTAATAATAGAGTTACTATTTTATATAATAATAGTATTTTGTAGTATCTAGTAAGTATTCTAGAGCTTTTTAGGGATAATAATAAATAAAATCAGGATACTACTATAAGAATATATATTTCTTAGTAATATTAAATTTCTAGTAGGAGCTTTAGTATTAAGATCTAGGATATATATAAAGTAATTATCTATACCTAGTAATATTACTATTAATAGTATTAGTAGGAGTATTTAATTATTTTTAAAGTATAATTTTATAACTATTATTCGAAACTCTTAAAAGCTTTAAAAGAATTCAAGAATATATATTTTATTATAAGTAGTAATAAGGTAAAAAGGACTTTACTGACTATATTTCCCTTATTATATATATATAAAAGACTAAAATAGGAAACCTATTATATATAAAATATCAAGGCTATTATATATTACTAAAGCTATATTAATAATATATATAGTATAAATATAGCGGACTATCTCTATTATTTTCCGAATAGTATAAGTATAAGTAATAATATCCGGGGAAAGAGTAAAGTTATCTATAAAACGTAGATATATACTAAAAATAAATAATATAAGTATAAAATTATTTAGCTTAGTAGTATTATTAATTACTTTATATACTACCTAAAAAGATACTTCTCGAGTTACTATAGGAGCTTTATTATAATAAATCTTATATATTTAATAGAAAAAAGTATAATAATATTTGACTTTACTAATATTATTATATACTTTAATAAATATTATTTAAACTATTAATCTTATAGCTTTTACTTCTAATCTAAACTCTTTAGATTAAAATATTATTCTTATATTAGTAATAATAAAATCTAGAAAACCTTAGTAAAAGTCGATCTAGTATACTTTAAAAACCTCCTATATTACTTTTACTAAGATATTTAGTAAAAAGTGAGTAGTGTTAAATACTATAGTAATATTAATAATATAGAAGGCAGGGTAGCTATTGATATAGATAATATTAATAATAACCTTAAAGTTAAACTTAATATCTTCTTATATAGTAAAATAAAAATAAGAAGAAATAATACTATATATCTAATACTAGTAGTAGTATTACTTAAGAGTCTCGAAAGTATAGTATTTAATAAAATATCCCACTTTAGTAAAAATATTATAGAAGTATACTATAACTAGGTATCTAAATTAATAGTAAAGTCTCTATATTTCTAATTCTATAAAATAAGTAAAAATAAATATTTTCTCTTTTTTAAAGAATATCTATAAATACCCCTATTTTTAAATAATAAGTATAACTTTTTTACCTTAGTAAAACTAATTATATATATTATTCAATATTATACTAAGGTAATCTATATCTACAAAATAAAGTAAGAAAGAGGTATTATATAGTACTATATAAAACGTAATAATACTAAGTAATATAGGAATATTAATTATTCTACGTATTATAATTAGGGTAGTACTACTAAAGCGGATTATAACTAGTTCGCCTTATAGAAATATAAAGGTTATAGAGGGATTAACTATCTACTTAAAAGCTATAAATTAGGAGTACCTAGTAGTCAAGAAACTAGTAATACCTAAGTTAGGTAAGATTCCTTAAAAAACAATTACTAAATAATAGCTCTCGAATATAAAAGTATATATAAAAACTATATCTATATTTTTAGTAATCTTAGGAAGAATAATATTTAACTTAGTAAAAGTATATAATACTACCTAATCTTAGAAGATTCGAGTAATTTTACCTCTATCTATAGTAGTAAGATATTCGCCGAAATATAATATAAGGAACTACCTAGAAACATTAAATATTATAGAAATAATAAAAGTATAGTCCTCGAGGTTATATTATATCTAATACTAAGCGATAAGCTTTTTACTCTTATTATTTCTTAGGAGTATTTAGAAATCATTATCGAAATTATCTATACCTTTATATTTAACAAGAAAAGTCTAATATACTACTAGAGAAAGTATTTTTAGATTAGTAGTTAACTTATACCTATTATATAAAGTATACTACTCCTCGAGAATATACTTTATTAACTAGTAACTTATTTTACTATATATATAGTACTTCTTATTAATATAAGTATATATAGAGGCTAGGGGAAAGTAATATTTATTCTAAAATAGTAAGGATTAGTTAGGGGTATAGCTATAACCTTAAGTATTACCTCGAGGCGTGTTATATATTTAGTTAGTCTAAAACTATTCCTTAAATATATTACTATTACCTCTATTACTCTAAAAGTATTATAACTTTTAAAATACTATAGTATTACCTATAACTAAGCATAACTAGTTATAGAGACTCTAGGAAATTAATATAAAGTTAAAAAACGCTAACTAGTATTCTAGTATACTATAATATATACTTATAAGTTAGTTATAGAAAGCCTTATTAGTATACTAGTTAACTTTAAATATCTTCTAGAAATTAGTAAACTTTATAATAAATATCTTAAGTATTTCCTTTTTACTCTAGTTAAAATTCTTAGCTATTATACTCCTAAGAATAGTATTTTACTAATTAAAAAGGTAAATCTAGTAGATCTTGTTATTTTTGAAGTACTCCTTAACTTACTTAGCTATCTAGTTAAAGTTAAGGTTTTAGCTAGTATTTGTAAAGTTATTAAAATAAAAACCGAAGGTTTAATGTTTTAGTATAATAGAGAAGACTCTAGCTTATATATAGTATAAAATACTAAGTTTAAAATAATAGTCTTAAAAGATATAGATTTTAGTCTTAAGAATATTATAGAAGTTTCTACTATATTTTATATTCTTATTTTATAATTTTGTAAAGTTTATAGTATATTTAATAGATAAGTTTTTAAATAGGGGAATAAGGGAAATATAAGAGTAATATTTAGGAGTAGGATATTACGTATTACTATTATCTTAATATACTTCTTACTAGTAAAAAGTCTCCACACTATTCTCCTAGTAATAAGAATTCGCTATACTATACTACCTAAAAATTAATAGTCCTACTAGTAATAGTAGAAGTTATATACTATATATAAGTAGCGGATAAAGCGGGGTATTATATATAAGTAGTAGAGGTTACTAGGTATACTATATAAAGCTTTTAGATATTAGCTAGGTTTTAACTATAAGTGTTATAGTTTTAGCCTCAGGTTTAATACTATAGGAAAATATCACAAAGTCTAGTATATTAATAAGGTTCTCGAATTACTTTAGGTTATTTCTGAAATTATATTTAAGGCTTAGGAGATACTTCTTAGCCTTATTAAGCTCCTTAATAGTCTAGTATTTAAAATATTCGGATTAGGCGAGGTAGTATAATATAAAGTAGATTCTTTTACTATTTTTCTCGATTTTTACTTTATAGTTAACAAGGTAGTCTTAAAAGTACTAGATTATATTATTATTAACAAGCTCCTATATTATTATAAGCTACTTATTAAAATCTATCTTAAAATAGTTAAAAAACTTATACTTATAAATCTTTATATACTTATACTAGCTAATATAAAATACTATAAAAATAGTAATATCTTTAGTATTTACTAGTATAAGTTTATTATATTTAATTTTATTTGGTTCCTTTTACTCTATACCTGGAATGGTATCTAAGCTCTTCACCCTATATATAGATTTATCTATAAATTTTACCCGATAATAGCATTCGTGCTAATACTAGCTTATAACTNTAAATTTTACCTGATAACAGTATTCGTGCTAATGCCAGCTCGCAACTAGTTAAAACGGTAATGAAATTACCTATTGTCGTGGACAATTATGCCCCCGGTTCCGACATTCAACCCTACAGCAGTAGAAGACCTATTATATTTAATTTTAAAAAGTTTCCCGAATAGATTTATATTAATAAGCGACTAAAAATAGTTTAGGATTATATATTTACTACCTAGGGTTATTTAAGCTATTACTTAAACTATTAATATACTAAAGCTTACCTTAATATCTAAGTTAAAATATAATTTAGATATTTTAATAGAGAAATATAGGGTTTTTAAAAGGGGAATAATTTTTAAGAGGGGATAGGGGTTTTCGAAATACTATATAGGTCTCTCGAGTATAAGAAATATAAGATACTATAAATCTCATATACTATAGTATCTAATAGTACTCTAAAGAATATCATATTTACTAAATACTCTCTAGTATATATTAAAAAGTATAATATATACTTTTAGTATTTTATAGAATAAAATTAGTATATTAACTCAGAAATACTTTACTAGGGATAAGGGTAAAATAATATCTATAAAATATTTAAGTTAATATTTATAATCTCTTATTTTACTTAGGATTTTCAGGTAAATATTATAATTACTTCTTTTTACGTGAAAATTTTACTAATCTATAGTATAGTAGTAATAGATAAGTTAACTATTAATTAGTATTAGTTTATCTAGAAAGTAATATATATTATATATAATCTTATTATATAAGTATAAAAAGGTCTAGTATTTATTATTATTATTATTATATTATATACTTATATATAGATATATAAAGCTCTAGATCTATAGTATACTATAATACTTAGCTATAGCTAGCGATAGGTGTTACTAGGGGGGATAAGGGTATATAGCTACGTATACCTTACGCCTATAGGGCGTATAGATACGTATGCTAAATACGTACAGAAGCGTACACGCCTCAGGCATTAACGTATGCCTTGCGGCATAGCGTTACCAACAGTTAGATACTTTAAGTTAAACCCTAAAGATATCTAGTTAATATATTAAAGGGATCAGATATCTTAGTAAGCCTAAAGATCCTAATTAATATACTAAAGCCTCGCTAATAGGCAGGAAATCTTATAAGGTTAATATATTATATAGAAAGTACTATTAGCTTAATATAATAATAGGACCCTTATACGTTAATATACGTATAAGATAAAAACCCTTATATATTAATATATATATAGGATAAGCTTTATATATTAATATACGTATAAGATAAATGACTCTTATATATTAATGTATATATAAGAAAACTTTTTATTCTTAATTGCTAAATAGTTAGTAAATAGCTAGCGAAACTATTTATTTTCAAAAGCGGCTATATAGCATTTATAAGCCTTGGGGCCTAAGGCTTATAAAGGGGGGGATAGTTATAAAAATATACCTTATAACCCATATAGAAAGCTAGGATAGCTAGGATCGGATTACTATATATATATAAATTACGTAATATAGTAGCCTCAGGCTACTATAGGATAAAAGCCTTCTTATAGCTACTACTAGTTAGCCCACTAAGTTGAAGTCTTATAACCTACGGAGACCCACCTTATACTATTACTCCTTCCCCTACTAGGCCTTTAGCTATATTACTTTTATAGTAATAACTAGGGTAATATATATTAGCGTTTTTAAGTATTAGATTTAGTAAGATATCGAGTAGGATCTATTATTTATTCTCGAAATATAGTTTATAGCTATTATTCGAATTCTTAACTATTTTGAAGGAGTTTAAGAATGCATATTTTACTATAAGTAGTAATAAAGTGAAATAGGTTTTACTATTTTTATTTTTCTTACTATATATATACGAGAGATTAAAATAAAAGGGTTACTATATATAAGATATTAGAGCTATCATATACTACTAAAATAGTATTAATAGTATATTTAGCCTAAATATACTAGACTTTTTCTATTACTTTCTATAAAGTATAGGTTTAGGTAATTTTATTTAGGGGAAATATAGAATTTTCTATAAAGTATAAGTATACGCTAAAAATGAGTAGTATAGGTATAAAGCTATTTAGCTTAGTAGTATTATTAATTACTATTTATATTATTTATAGGGATATTTCTTAAGTTACTATAAAGACTTTATTATAATAAATCTTATATACTTCATAGCAGAAGGTATCGTAATATTCGATTTTACTAATGATATTATATGTTTTCATTAGTCTTATTTAGACTATTAATCTGATACTTTTTATTTTCAATCTAAATTCTTTAGATTAAAATGGTATTCTTATATTAATAGTAGTAAAATCTAGGAAGTCTTAATAAGAGTTAGTCTAGTATACTTTAAAAGCTTCTTATATTACTTTTACTAAGATATTCAGTAAAAAACGAGTAGTATTAAATACTATAGTAGTATTAATAATATAGAATATAAGGTAGCTATTAAAGTAAATAATATTAATAATAACTTTAAAGTTAAATTTAATATTATCCTAAATAATGAAATAAAAGTAAGAAGGAGTAATATTATATATCTAGTATAAATAATACTACTATTTAAGGGCTTTAAAAGTATAATATTTAACTTGATATCCTGCTTTAGTAAAGATATTATGGAAATATACTATAGCTAGGTATCTAAATTAGTAGTAGAATTTCTATATTTCTAACTCTATAAAGTATATAGATATAAGTATTTTCTCCTTATTAAGGAATATCTATAGATATTCCTATTTTTAAATAAAAGTTTTAAGTTTTTCATTTTAGTAAAACTAGTTATATATATTATTAAATATAATATTAGAGTAATCTATATTAATAAAGTAGAATAAGAAAACGGTATTATATAGTATTATATGAAATATAATAATATTAAGTAGTATAAAAATATTAATTATTTTAATTATTATAACTAAAGTAATTGTTAGAGGCTCGCTATGAGAAATGCTTTAGTAGTACCTTAATAGTATTATAATAAACTTAAAAAGTTTATACCTAAAGTAAAAACTCTTTACTAGATTATAGGAATAGTAGTTATATAGAGCTTTAATAGTAATATCCTATATAAGCCTTAAAGTTTAGGTCTATAATATACCTCTTACTACCCCTTTACCCTATTACTATAGTATATTAGAAGCTAGCCACGAGAGGTACTTTAGTAGTACCTTAATAGTATTATAATAAACTTGAAGAGTTTATACTTAGGGTGAAAACTCTTTACTAGATTATAGAAGTAGTAGTTATATAGAGCCTTAATAGTAATATCCTATATAAGCCTTAAGGCTTAGGTCTATAATATACCCCTTATTACTTTACTACTCTATTACTATAGTAATACGTAATATCTATAGCTTTATAATATAACTATAATATCTAACTACTTAAACTAATCTAATTNAACTACCTAAACTAATCTAATTAGTAAGAAAAATCTATTAAAATAATTTCTTTAGGTATTACTAATATTAGATAGTCTTATTAATAAGACAATTCAGGTATTATCGATATTAGATAGTCCTATTAATAGCAACATTCATACTATATTTATTTTAGGTAATTTTATATCATATTCCTCCTCTATTTATCTATAAAAAGCTTTTTTCTCTCCCCTTATATATAGCCCTATTTTCTTT
This sequence comes from Colletotrichum trifolii, assembly GCA_004367215.1. Lineage (NCBI taxonomy): Eukaryota > Fungi > Ascomycota > Sordariomycetes > Glomerellales > Glomerellaceae > Colletotrichum > Colletotrichum trifolii. Next base: position 31,044 of record RYZW01000528.1, read on the forward strand.
CCTCTAAACCTTATATAATTCTTATTTTATAACTATTATAGTATTACTAAATCGCCGCCTTTTTACTTTCTTTCCCCTTTTTACATTTCGTTTATTATTATATTAACTACCGCTACTACTAGATCTAGCTTTTCTAATAATAACCCCTCTTACTAATTTACCCCCTCTAAGCCTACTACTTACGCCTATAGTAGTTATATTATTAAAAGTGATTCTAATAATAATAATAACTAATCCCCCGAAATAGTTATTAATATTTACCTGAACTATTATTTAAAGT
>RYZW01000529.1:0-12450 GCA_004367215.1 Colletotrichum trifolii
AAGTATAAATAGGTTAGTATTACTAGTAGTAGGGTAGGGAGCCTGCGAAGGGGTTTCTATAACCTTAGACTCTTTACTTTTATTATTATTACTATTATTATTTTTACTACTATCTTTAGAAAGGTATAGTAAATATAAAGTATAAGTTTAGCGAGGTATTATAATATTAGAACTATAAAGAATAGGGTAACTACTAGTAATAGTAATAAAGTATAAAAATATATTATATTCTAAATATTCAGTAATATAATAGTAAAAGTTATTATTAAAATAAGGAAGTATTACAATAAGATAAATTATAATATTTTTGGGGACTAGAATATAATAAGGATTATCGAGAAAATAAAGTAATACTTCTTCTAAAGTATAAATAAGATTATTATTCTAAAGATAGATAGGTTATATAGTAGATAGATAGCGAATAATTTTAGTTTTATTTGCTAAAGTATTAATCTATTTAATTAATTAGTAATAATGATATAGTAAATTTTTAGCGATTTATAGTAAGAATATATAGAAGATATAAGTATTTATAGATAGAAGATATTTCTTATAGGAAAAGTTAATCTATAACTAGCTTTTTCTTTATTACTTTTTTAAGGGAGTTATAAATAATTTTGTTTACTTTACGCTCCTTTGATAATAACTTAGTAAGTATATAGAGTAGCTTACTTTTATATTTAGAAATTATTTCTCGCTACTTAAGTATATAGTAATAGATTATAGTTTAGTTCTATATTACCTAAGTAGTATTATATAACTTAAATAGAATTTAAAATGTAAAATACTAATAATAAATAGTAAAAGAATAGTAAAAAGATAATTTATTTTATAATACTTTTATTTATTTATCTCATACAAAATATATTTTATTAAGTAATTACTAATCATACAGAGTAGCCTTTTGGTATTAAAGTAAAGTGAAGAGAAATAGCTGAAATAAAGTAAATAGTTACTAAGCTAAAACTAAAGAAAACCTTTATTAGTAATATTATCTTTATTATGAATAAAAGCGTGAAGTATAGTAGTAATAGATAAAATCTAGGATATTTTTGTAGAATATATAATATAATGATAATAAAGATAAAGAGAGGAATAAAGAAAAGAAAAGGTATATAGAAAAAAGAAAGGTAATAAGCTAAGTAGTAAATTTAAAGGGGTATCTAGGAATTAGGTATTATAAAAATATAGGAAGATAATAAAGTATATATAAAACAAAATAGATAGTACTTATTAAATATATAGCGAAACCTTATAGGGGATTATAGCGAATTTCGAAAAACTATTCCTAATAAATAAACATTACGAAATTAAAAGTATTAATACATTCCTAGGATAATAGTGAATATATTTACAAATAATAGAAAGAGTAGATAAAAAGCCTAATATTACTATTAGTAAAAATGAGTTTTATTATTCAGATTATAAAAGGTTAATAAAACGGATAACAGTATTATGATAATATAATTACTAGTATTAAAAGAGGTATTATATATAATAAATAGTTAGTAATAAAGTACAGGCTTTATAGGGGATATTAGGAGTATGTAATTATAGATAATATATAATAAATAATTAGCGATATATTACAGGTTTTACGATAAGTATTAAGAATATATAACTATAGCTTTAGGGACTAAGGCTTTTAGAGGGGGGGATAGTTATAAAGATATAATAAATAGACTATATAGTATACCTAGTAACTAGCTAGTTAAATACTAGAAGAGTTTTTAGTAGAAGGATTATAACTTAGATCCTTTAAGTAATAGTCTATATAGTAATATAGACTTTACTTATATATCCGAATTTTTCCTAGTCGAGGCCTTTAGCTATACTCTTATATATTAATATAAACTAACTTATAATTTCTATATAAGTATAATAAAATTCAGCTTATTCTTATTAGTAAATAATTTTAATATATTGAGTATAACTAATATATAAATAATACTCGTATAAATGTAGATATTCCTAATATAGCTAGATAACTTTTAAAACTTCTATAATTATATTATTATGATATTCTAAACTATCTAGTAATTAGTATCATAGTAATATATTAATATTAAAGTATTAACTAATTAATACTTAATCGCCGATATTATTAGCTTAATATAGTAAGTTATAGGTTAGCTAGATAATCTTCTTTTAAATATCTATAAACTATTTCTTAATCATAGTATTTAGGATAATTCTATTGAAACTTATTTTAATAAAATGATAGCTTTAATTATAATAGTTATACCTAAATATATCTATATTTATTCTATAATTCTTTTTTTATAAATAGCTATATAGATTTCGAGAATATTTTAGTTCTATTATAAAAAATATAGAAAACTAATAAATCACAGAACACCTAGCTTTTATAAGTATTCTATTGTATTCTATTTTCAAAAAGTTTATAAACGTTCTCAACCCTATAATTTTAGTAGTTATTTTTAGTTATATATACTAAGCTTTTGTTTAGATAAACCTTTCCCCAATTATTACTATAAAGTTTTCTACTACTATAGAGTTAAATATTAGAACTAGGAATATAATTATCTATTATAATAAGTAATTTTACTACTATTTTGACTAGTTATAAGCTAGTATTAGCACGAATACTATTATTAGGTAAAATTGATAGTTAAATCTATATATAGGGTAAAGAGCTTAGATACTATTCTAGGTATAGAATATAAGTAACCAAATAGAAAAATAAAGAAGAATATCTCGAGTCTTAAACTTATTATTATTACTAAGTAAATAAAGATAAAAACATTTAATATAACTTTAAATACTAATTTTCTACTATATTTCAGGTTAGAACTAAATAATATATACTAGAATTTAAGAATAAAATAAATAAAGATTAGTATAAGCTTATTTAATAAATAGTATAAATTAAGATATACTAAGAAACTAGTAGTAATCTTATAAGTATTCTTAATATCAATAGTTTATTTTTCAACTTTAATAGAATAATCCTTAATTTTACTAGTTATTATCTTAATAGATTCGAGAACTTTATTTTATAGTTTCAATATTAATAATATCATATATATATTATTATCTTTAAAGTTAATATATAAAATCTATATTAACGAAATATACTACCTATAAATGAAAAAGGTAACTATTAAAAATATTAGTATAAAGGAGAAGAAAGAACCTAACAAGTAAAAAAACAATTGATAATTTACTTATAATATATAAAAAGCGGAAGAGCGATAGATAACGGAACGCCTAGCTCTTAGCATTCTATTTCATTCTATCTTTAAGAAGTTCAAAAAAGTTCTTAACCCTATAACCTTAGTAGTTACTTTTAGCTATATATATTAAGTTTTAGCTAGTCTCGATAAAGCTTTCCTTATATAGACTATTACTACGAAGTCTTCTACTACTATAAAGTTAAATATTAGAACTAGGGGTATAATTATCTATAATAATAAGTAATTTTATTACTATTTTAACTAGTTATAAGCTAGTATTAGTACGAATACTATTATTAGGTAAAGTTTATAGATAAATCTATATATAGGGTAAAGAGCTTAGATACTATTCTAGGTATAGAGTAAAAGTAACTAAATAATATATAAAAAGATTAGATAACTAGTAATTTTAGAGAAAGCTAATTAATTACTTTTATTATTATATAATAGAGATAGTTAAATATATTAGTTATATTAAAAATCTTTAATCTATTTAAAGTTATATACCTCTTAGGAACTTTTTAAAGGAAACTATACCTAGTAGTTAGCTCTTACTTCATAAACCCTATAGATATTACTAGTACTAAGGAACTATTTAAATAGAGGAAACCTGAAGTAGTAAATATGGTTAGTTAATATAATAGCTAATAAATAGAAAGTATATATAGGCTTATATCTATTAGTCGTAATTACTTTTTAAAGATTATAATTAGTTACGTAATACTAATATTTACTAATGAATAGTATTTATTACTAGTTATTAATAGTTACTAATTATTAATAGTTATTAGTAAGAGCTAATAGCTAGTAATAGTTATTATACTTAGTTTATATAATTGGAAGGTATATAGCTACTAGTTATACTTATTTACTATAAGATTCGAACCTACTACTCTTTCTGTAAAATAGTAAAAGCTAGCTATATATTAAACTACTATATTAAGCGGGTATAGTTAAATATATAACATAATATAATGGTGGTTGTATTGAAGGTCTCTGATCTATTTAAAGTTACATGCCTCTCCGGGACCCTTTAAAAGTAGTTATACCTAGTTATCAGTACTTACCTCATTTACCCTATAGATACTACTAGTACTAAGGAACTATTTAAATAGAGGAAACCTTAGGTAGTAAATGTAGTTAGTTAATATGATAGCTAATAAATAGGAAGGTATATTATAAAGGGAAAGTATAGGCTTATCTATTATAATTACTTTTTAAGGATTATAGTAGGTCACGTGATACTAATACTAGCTAGCTAGTAATACCTATTACTAGCTATTAATAGTCGCTAGCTATTAACAACTATTAGCAAGAGCTGCTAGCTAGTAGCAGTTGCTATACTTAGTTTACGTAATCGGAAGGCACGTAGCTACCGGTTACGGTTGCTTGCCGCAGGATTCGAACTTACTACTCTTACCGTAAAACGGTAAAAGCCAGCCAGACGTTAAACCACTACGTCAAGCGGGAATAATATAATATAATAACTTTATTAAGTTCTATTATTTAAATATTCAAAAACTTACTTTAGGAANCCGTAAAACGGTAAAAGCCAGCCAGACGTTAAACCACTACGTCAAGCGGGAATAATATAATATAATAACTTTATTAAGTTCTATTATTTAAATATTCAAAAACTTACTTTAGGAAACTATTTATCCTATTTTATTTATTTAGTATATTATTTAAAAGATATAAAAGTATTTCTAGTAGCTTTACTACTAAGGAGATATACAAGGATAAGTATTATACTAGGTCTACTATAAAATTCTACTAGTTTATATTAAGTTTAATTATCCTATTTATATATATTTAAGTATTTAATTCTAGTTTAAAAAAGATATACTTTTTAATAATCTATATTTAGACTATATACTATATTATTCATTTATTATATCTATATAACTAGTTAAGATATCTAGAAATATTCTAGTTTAGATATTAAACCTAATTTTAATATTTTAAGCCTAATTAATCCATTTAACTTTAAGAACTAGGTTAATTAAGAAAATACTATTTAATAAAGAATTAGAAATATTAAATTCTATATTCCTGAGATTAAAAGAATTTTTAATTACTATATAGTAAATTTTAAGTTTTAAGTAATCTAAGATTTTAATTATAAGGATATAAAGGAATACAATAATATAATTTAGATATAAATTAATAGTACTATTAATAATAAATTTCTAATCTTTACTTAAATAGAACTCTTTAATAATAATAATATTTCTTCTTAAGCTTTTCTAAGAATTCTGTAATATTAATACATTTAGAATAATGTAATTATATAGTAATAAGTTAGAGTTAAATATAAAAAAGTTCTCGAGAAAGCTAATTTAAATATATCTAGTTTAGTATAATATAATAAAAAGTATATTATTTATTTCTAAGTTATTATATACTATATATCTAAAATTCAAGGAATTTCTATAATTGAAGAGAAATTTTAAGTATGTAGATAATATATTTTATTTAGTTAAACTATAATTTAGTATTAGAATATTATCTAGGGAGAGATTTTAAACCTGAAAATTAAAACTTTAGTTAATTATAGAGAAATCTTCTTAGTTTTATTTTATATGAATAAAGGTTTGATAAAAGGCTATAGTAAAATACTATTTATATTAGCTATTCTTATAAGAAAGTTAGATATATCTTAAACTAAACCAAAATACTTGTATAACTTTAAAAGTTACCTATATTTTCTAGAATACTATATATATTTTAAATATACTATTATAAACTTTATATACTAGATTCCCTATTATTAAAATAATAGTTATTATTTAAAATAGTATTATAAATAAAATAAATAACTCTAAGCTATATAGTCTATATTAAAAACTAGTTAAAAAGAGATATTTAAACTTTAAAAAGTATATTAATAAAACTGAAGAGATATTTTTATATATTTTAAAAGTTAAAGTAATTGTTTTAAGTAGTAAATCTAGTAGTACTTACTATTCCTCTAATTTAATATATATAAGTATTAATCTTATTTTTTTAAATCAGTTAATTATAATCTTTTTATAAATTTTCCTAACTATTAGAGGATTCTATTTATTTTTAGGGAGTATTATTTTTAATAGTTGTAATTTATATTACTAATTTACTAGATTGTTTTAAAAAAGAATCTTTTAAGTTCAATAAAGGGGTAGAAATAATTTAATATAGATTAGTTAATTTATTTATAGTTACATTAAAAGTTTCTAATTTATTCAAATTCATATTATTCTCGGGACACTTTTAAAATAAGCTATACCTAGTAGTCAGCTCTTACCTTATATGCCCTATAGATAATACTAGGGCTAAGGAATTATTAAATAATAGAAGAAACCTTAGGTAATAATAATACGGTTAGTTAAGACGATAGCTAATAAATAGAAAGTATATATATGCTTATATCTGTTATAGTTACTTATTATACAATTATAGTTATGTAATACTAAATACTAGTTAGCTAGTAGTACTTACTACTACTAACTAGCTATTAATAGTTACTAACTATTAGTAGCTAGTAGTAGTAAATACTAGTAGCTAGTAGTAGTTACTATATAGTTTACGTAATTAGAAAGTATATAGCTACTAGTTATGTTTATTTACCGTAGGATTCGAACCTACTACTCTTACTATAAAATAGTAGAAGCTAGTTAGATATTAAACTACTATGTTAAATAAGTATTAATTTATACATAATTAAATAAAATAAAAGAATAATTAAAAATACTTTTAATAGTTTCAAGGGGAGGTATATACTAGATTAAAGATTAGATAATACTATTTATATTAAAAACTTCTATATCAATATTATTTTAGAAATTCTGTTTCTTAATAAGATTAAGATCTAATATATAAGTCTTAACTATATCTTTAGATTTGACTTAATTAACTATTTGATTATTATAAAATAGTTATTTAGAAAGTATAATTTTATTTTCTTTAAATATAAACTTATGTTGAATTATCGTATAGTTTGTTTAAGTATTTCTAGTATTATCTCAGAATTTCTAAGTTTTTTTTTTCTTCCTTACTTACTAAGATAGTTTTCTAAGAACTAAAATCTAATAATACTTTTATATAACACTTTTAAATAAAGTATTTTAAATAGAATACTTTTAAGTGTTTAGTTTTTAATATTTAGGGGATAAAGATTATAAGATTAAAATAACTAGATTACTTTTACTAAATAATAACTTATTCTCTAAAATATATCTCTAGATAAACTTAAGAGTTATATTTAGTTTACTTATTTTATTATATTATTTATAGTTTATTTGAATTTCCTAAAATATTTATATATAACTCTTAAGTATTTATTATTAAAGATAGACTTTTAGGCTTATTTTGTATATTTTATACTGCTTAATAAAACTTATAATTTAGTTTTTTAAGTATTAATAAAGTTTAAGTAACAAGTGAAGAAATAGAGGAACTTTTTAATTTATAAAGTTTAATAAGATATTAAAAGATTAATAATAGTAATCAATAGAGAAATTAGCTATTAAGAATAAGTAATAGAATAAAAGATTAATCTTAACTTATTTCTTTCCTATATTAAAAAGCTCGTAAGAATAAGTAAATATACTAGAAAAGAATTAATTATTCAAGAATAGAAAATACGATAAACTATAAGGTTATTATCTAAACTATAAAGAAAATTGATTTAAATAGTAGCTAGACTATATAGTATATTTCTAAATATTGAAAATAATCAGACATTATTATATAAGATTAAAAATACCTAGTTTAAATAATACTTTTACTAGTAAATATAAGAGTATATTCTAAGTTTCTATTAAAGTTTATGATTGTACTAAATATAGACTTATAATTATAACTATTAAGTATATTTATTCAAGAAATACTATAAATAAATTATTTTAAAAAGCTTATTTAAAATTAAACTAAAACAATATTTAGTTATTTTTACTCTATACCTAGTATAGTATCTAAGCTCTTAACCTAATATATAGATTTAACTATAAACTTTACCTAATAATAGTATTTATACTAATATTAGCTTATAACTAGTTAAAATAGTAATGGAATTACTTATTACTATAGATAATTATACCCTTAGTTCTGATATTTAATCCTATAATAATAGAAACCTTATAATAATAGTTTATATAGGAAAAACCTTATTAAACCTAAAACTTAATATATATAACTAAAAGTAACTATTAAAATCATAATATTAAGAATCTTTTTAAGTTTCTTAAAAATAGAATAAAATAGAATACTTACTTTATAATATAAGAACCAGGTATTCTATAATCTATTATTCTTCTATAACCTTTATGATAGAACTAGAATCTCCTCAAAATCTATATAGTTACTTATAAAAGAATAATTATAAGATAAATATAAAAATATCTAACTATAACTATTATGATTAAAGTTATTAGTATATTAGACTAGGCTTTAGTAAAATTATTCTAAATATTATAGTTAATAAATAACCTATAAATATTTAAAAATAAATTATCTAACTATCCTATAAACTACTATATTAAAGTAAAATAATATTAGAAACTAGGTATTAATTAAATAGTACCCTAATATTAATACTTTATTATAATACTAGTTACTAGTAATTTTAGAGTATTATAATAATATAATTATAAAACTTTTGAAAGCTATTTAGCTATACTAGAAATACCTATATCTATATAAATATTATTTATATATTAGCTATACTTAATTAATATATTAAGATCATTTACTAATAAAAATAAACTAAGTCTTACTATACTTATATAGAAATTATAAGTTAACTTATATTAACAATAGAGAACTTTCGTGTTAGTAGTATAAAGTCTTGTCTTAGAAGTAAATACGATTTAGTCTATAATAGGGATATTAAGATAATAGATATTAAAATTAGAATAAATATCTAAATAGAATACTTATAATTAGTAATAATTAAATATCTTGAGATATTCGAATTATATATAGCTATAAAGATATAAAAGTATAAAAGTATACAATTATTGTAAAAGGAGTTATTAGTTATTTATTATTAAAAAAGTTAATTTAGGGTAGGTATACTAATTACTATAATTATAAAAGGTTTGATTTTAGATTAATTAGGGGCTAATTATAATAGTTAGTAGAAGAGTAGGAAAGTTGAAATTATATTTTAGGGGATAATATCTACTAATAGTCGTAGTAGAAAACAAGCTATTAGCCTTTTCCCCAAGAAATATATTAAATACTTAGTAATTTATATTTTAAATATTTATAATTTTTATAAGATCTAGATCTTTAATTTTCAGAGGATTATTATTATTTAAAATAATTAATTTAATTATTAGTTATATTAAAAGTCTTTAATCCATTTTAAATTATATACTTCTCGGGAACGTTTCAAAACAAGCTATACCTAGTAGTTAACTTTTACTTTATATATCTTCTAGATAATACTAAATTTAAAGAACTATTTAAATAGAAGAAACCTTAAATAGTACTAATATAATTAGTTAAGATAATAACTAATAAATAGAAATTAAATATATATATACCTATATTTATTATAGTTATCTATTATAGGGTTATAGTTATCTAATACTAATACTACTAGCTACTAGTATTTATTACTAGCTATTAATAATTACTAATTATTAATAGCTAATAGTAAGAGCTAATAGCTAGTAATAGTTATTATATAGTTTATATAATTAGAAAGTATATATATATTTACTAGTTATATTTACCTATTATAGGATTCGAACCTACTATTCTTACTATAGAGTAGTAAATACTAGCTAGATATTAAACTACTATATAAAGCAGGTATAATAAGTTTAATAATATAAGATCTTATTTAAAATTAAACTTATATAAAATATTTATAAAAGTAATTATAAAACTACTAGTTAAGTTAATTATTAAAGAAGAAGAAAATTTTAATCTTAAAATATTTAGAGATTTTAGGATAATAATAATATTTAATAGCAAAATCTTTTTTTTATTTATTATTTTATTAGTACTAGAAATAGCTTAAAATATTAAGTTAAATATAGAGTGAGTTTCAAAGATTACTAAAAGAAGTTTAATTATATTTAAGTTAATATTTAAACTAATAGGACTAGTCTAGATTTCTGATTAATAAAAATTATATAAATTAATTTTATATATAAATTAGAGTTCAGGAAGTATATTTATAACTAGAAAACTAGATAGTATATTTAAAATAAAGAATATAGTCAATTAAGAAAAGATATTTATTCTAATTAAATATAGATATAGTTACTTTAAACCCCCTATTTAGTTAATTTAGGGAAAACTAAAATATAATTCTAAATTTTAATTAACTAGGATAAAATCTTTAATTATTTAGGAATTTAGTTAATAATATAGGAATAGATAATAATAGTAGTTTTAACTAGAGATTAATATTAATAACTAAATAATATTTTTACAAGAATATAATATTAGTCTTTTATATTTTATAGAATATAAATAAAATAGTTTTACTAATACTTATTTACTTAATTAGTAGTAAAGATTAGATAGGGATAATTTTAATTTTTTTAATAATTCTTTTTACTATTTAGAATATAATATTCAAGAAAAGAGATTTCTCTACTAAGATCTAAATATATTTTAATTAACTAGTTATATTACTAAAGATTAAGAAAGATATTACAAATTTACTAGAATTACTATATAAAGATTTTATTAAAATTATAAAAGCTAAGGTTATAAATTTAAAAAAGAAAAGTATTTAGTAAGAGCTAGATTACTAAAATACTAAAACTAATCTATTTCTTTTTAAATAAACCTTTGATTATAAAATAGATATAGATAGTTTTTTAGAATAATATTAAGTAAAGATTTATATATATAAGAAAATATAACTAGTTAATTTACTATAGTTTATATATATAGTAATACTAGTTATTTGAAGTTTTTAGGTAATTACAATAGTTATAGTATAATTTAATTTTCAAGTTTTATAGTTTAATGGTATTAATATAGTTCTTAATATTATAAAGGATTTTAATAGATTTCTAATAATAGTTAAAATACTAGATAGATTTAAAGTTATATGGTATTATATAGAACTTAAATATATTTATTATATATTTTAAGATATACTTTTTAGTATGAAGTCTTTTATATTATATTTAAATTATTAGGTTTTTGGTTACATTTAGAAGAGTTTTATTTATTGAACATAAGAGTTTAAATATCTATATTTTATTCTATATAGATAATATTCTTCTTTTATATTTTAAAGTAGCTAAAAAAGACATTATGAAAATTATTTAAAATATAAAGTATACTTATAAATTTAAAGAATAAGACTTTATTAAGTATTTCCTGGGGATTTGAATAATTGAAAATTACAAGTATTATAAGATTTAGTTAGTTTATAATATATAGATTACTAAAGTTACTAAATATTCTAATTTTAAATATAGCTTAATTCTAATAATATTTCTAGTACTATTTTTTATTATAAATAGTAATTAAGTTATATTTTAGGAAATTTATATATACTAGATAAAGCTAGTTTAATTCTCTATATTTCAATTATAATATAATTAGATATTTTCTTTATATATTTTTTGTTTTTAAGATTCTTTATAAATATTTGTTAAATATATTATAATATTATAAACTATATAATTTAGTATTCTTATAAGATAAGATTCCTAGTATTATTAATGAGAAATTTAGAGAGTAATAATAAGATATATTAAATTTTTTAACTACTAGAAATATTACTTTTATAAATTATAAAGAGATTTAAAGATTAAATTATAGTTATATTATTTTTCTTTTTAGAAGACTAATATAATTAAAAGTTAATTAATTTGGTTACTTTTATTTTATACTTAGAATAATATCTAAGTCTTTTACCTTATATATAGATTTAACTATAAATTTTACCTAATAATAGTATTTGTACTAATACTAGTTTATAACTAGTCAAAATAGTAATAAAATTACTTATTATTATAGATAATTATACTTTTAGTCTTAATATTTAATTTTATAATAGTAGAAGACTTTATAGTAATAGTTAAGAGAGCTTTATTAAAACTAGCTAAAGCTTAATATATATAGCTAAAAATAATTATTAAAGTTATAAAGTTATAAAATTAAGAACTTTTTTGAATTTCTTAAAGATAGAATAAAATAGAGTATTAATTTTGAGATATAAAAGCTAAGTATTCTATAATCTATTACTTTTCTATAATTTTTATAATGGAACTGAAATTTCCTTAGAATTTATATA